>APFE030360239.1:54581-102317 GCA_000404065.3 Pinus taeda | reverse complement strand
TTGGCACTTTTGTACGGTGGAGTCATATTGTTTGTGTCTGACATATGAATAACTTATTATGCGATATGTTTTTCACAACTGTTTTGCCTAACTTCTTATGCAAAGTGGTTTATCTTTAATGATTTCTATTCTTATGATAGCTGAATGATCTTGATTACCAGTTATTGTTCAAAATCTTTTTAGATTGCATAATAGAAGATATACACCCCGGGTTAGTGTAGATTAGATGTTTTGTTTCTCATTAGATTACAATAGCATAGAGTTAGTTTAAAGAGTCTAAATTAGATTAGCTTTAAATTTCTCTTAGATCAGCATAGTTCAACTCTACACACACACACACCCAAGGTCGGGAAATTGGTCCCGTTATCCCCAGTTGGACCCGCTATACTAAACGGATAAGGAGCTGCCAACCAAGGTCTGGACCGGGTGGGTATCCCCCTTGTTATCGACCCGATTTTCGGGTCTTCAACATATTTGGCACTAGAAGGAGGGCCTAAACTATGAATGGCACCTAAATCAAAATCTAAATACCATTCTGAGAGTAAATCACCCTCTTCAACTCCCCCAACTTCCTCAGTACATTTAAATTCAGAATCAGAAGTCGGTCGAATATTAACCGCTACTACATACCCTAATATTTCAGACCAATCTACCATTGAACCCCCTGAAGTTCAAACTCTTATTCACAAACTCTAGGGATTTTCTATTTTTACACTGGGGTCTGATAAATATCAAAGCAGCGTGACTTCGCAGTACAATCCTGCTCATCCCCTGACCAGGTTAAAGAGCGGAAAATTTGACATCCAGCTAACTGAATTCCCTCTTCCCACTATGAAAAGAGCAAGGAAAGCATTACTGCACTCTGACAGTGAGACTCTTTCATCTACATCATCCATCTCAACCCCCTCACCGCGAAGTCAACTACCCACATCTTCATTCCAAATCACTCATCCACCTTTCGCAACCCCTCTTCCACAATCATCCAAGAGCATAATATCTTCATCTTCCCATCCTCAAGGATCACCCCCTACACTTGCAATTACCAGCAGCTCAAAAATGGCCCAATCTCCATGGAACAACCCTGGAGTGGTTTTAATGCCTCCACCCCTAAGCCAAATACCAGCCCATCCTGAGAAATGGCTACCCAAGTTCAACCCAGAATCAGGCATGCTAGCTGAAGAGCACATTAACAATTTCATGCTCTCAGTCAATCTTAACGGGGTTACCAACGAAGATGCTGTGGTCTTTCTTTTTCCCTATACAATGCAGGGAACAGCTGGGTCATGGTACTTTTCATTACCTTCCGGGTCTATAACGAGTTGGGACATCTTTCAAAATCAATTCCTCACCAAATTTCGTGATGACAGATCAACGTCAACATTAATCAGTGACTTATCCAATCTTAAAGTCGAAGCTAGAGAACCCATCAAAGATTTCAATTTACGATTCAATAAGATTCTCAACAAAATCCCCACTGCTTCCCAACCTAGCGAAGAAGTGCGATGTGAATGGTATATCACAGCTTTACCATCAAACTTAGCAGTCTTCATAGATAGGGCGAATAAAACAACTTTAGTTGAAAACCTAACAGAGGCAATAGCAGTAGAGAAACACGTTATAACCTTGGAAAAAAGATCTGCAATCAAAGAACGCAAATCTAAAAAGATCACCTTCAAGGAAGACCCCAAGAAGAAACAAACGAAAGATCCTTTCGATTTAGAAGGGTTGCAGAAGGTATTAAAGACCATGTCCAATGAGATGATTGACATAAAAAAACAAGTGGTGAAGACTTCTTCGAAAAAGCCCTACAGAACTTCTAAAAGAGGCCCTTCAATGGATGCGAAACCACCCAATGCTATCTCAAATGTCGAATCCGAAGAAGAGGAAGAAGAACAGAGAACTACTGAAGGACAGACCGATGATGAAGAAGTTGTGGAACTACAAGGAATGTGGTATTTCATCCTCCCACAAGAAGAAGATCAAGAAGCATTTCCGGTTAGCACACGAAGCAAAAACCAACTTGATCCTCCCCAAACTACCCCTAAGCAGAAGGGCGCAAGCCCTACAGTAAAAGAAAAAGTCGCAACAAAGAAAACAACCACTAAGGCGACTCAATCTAGCCCAGTCCAACCAGATCAAACACCTCCATCAAGAACACTAATAGTGTCGGATGAAATGGACTACAATATTATTGATGACATGAAAAAGACTAGGGCTAATATCACTCTTTACGAATTGAGCAAATTGAAACATCAACAGCAAATAATGATGAAATAATTACATGCCGTACCTACTACATCTTTGCCTACAGCTGTAGCTAGGCACAACATAGGAAGACCCCTAATCAACACAGCCAATAAGATCGATCCAAATGACATCGCCTTGATTGGAGGAAGATCAAGATCTCACACTCCCCCTTTTTTGCTCACTTATGAAATCTTCAATAAAAACGTGCACAATTGTTTGGTAGATTCTGGAGCTTCAACAAATATTTTACCCAGATCAATATGTGCCAAGTTAAACATTCAACCACAAAAATCCACAGTGCGCATAGTTCAGCTTGATCGGTCTCAGGTCGAAGTGATTGGTGAACTTAATCAAGTCACTATAAGATTGTCGTCTAACCGCAAGGTATGTCAGGTTATCGACATTCTAGTAGCTGATATCCCTGAATTCTACGGCTTAATTCTTAGCAGGGATTGGTCCGAAAAACTCCGAGGATACTTTTCAACCAACTGGTCGCACATGTGGTTACCATACAATGGCAAACCAAATCAAATAAAGTTTGAACGAGAGTTACACCAGAAATACATAGTAACAGAATTGGAGGGAGAAAATGAAGCAATAGCATATAACAGTAGCATCATAGGCAATTACCCGGTAGATTCTTTCCTCGGCAATTTCAATGCTCATACATCACCTTACTTAGAAAATTCAGTTGTGTCCCAAGTCGAAAATTTTTCCCAAACTGATAATTCAAAGTGCGTTAATTTTATAGAAGAACCTATAAATACATCTTTGTTTTGGAAACTATATTTTGATGGCTCTAAATCTAACGAAGGAGCAGGAGCAGGATGCGTTCTGATTAGTCTAGAAGGGAACAAGACAATGCTTACGTACAGACTTGGATTTGATTGCACAAATAACACAGCAGAATATGAGGCCTTGGTGCGGGGCCTATACAAAGCAATCGGGTTGAACATCAAGTACCTTCAAGTCTTTGGAGACTCTGAGATTTTGGTCAAACAGGTACGTAACACCATACATTTCCTATCAAGTCATTTGAAACACTATCAATCTCTAGTGTAGGATCTGACTGAGCATTTCATGGCATTCAATATTTTCTCAATCCCAAGGATTCAAAACGCAAGCGTAGACCTTTTAGCCAATGTAGCCTCTAGACTCATTCCCTCCGAAGAGTTTAGTCCAGATAGATTCTCGATAGAATTAATCTTTAGACTGTCCCTCCCTGACAACATTACAAACCGGAGAGTATTCAATGACGATCCTAATATTGTAAATTTCCTCACCTCTGAAGGATCCTACTCCAATCAAATAATTGACGAAGACCACCATGATCGACAAATACAACAAAATAGCACTGATAATGCTATACCTAAATCAGTGGTTAAGTTGGAAAACTTATACGATTTGAAAAGTTGGTTTAAAAGGTCTACTAATTCTAAGCAATACAGTTCAACTCTGAACTATGAATCAGTAAACCTGGGAACTGATGATAAACCACAAAACGTTGATCTAGGCCACGGCCTAGCCCCTGAAGAAAAACTAGCATACATTCGTCTTTTGAGACAATACAAAAATGTTTTCGCCTGGAATTACGATGAGCTGAAGACATACGACACTTACATTATCCAACATACTATCCCTATGATGGACAATGAAAAACATGTCCAGCAGAAACTCAGAAAAATCCACCCCAATCTAGAAAACCAAATAACGACTGAGCTAAATAAGTTATTAAAGGCCAGGATAATTTTCCCCGTCAGACATTCCAAATGGGTCTCCAATATGGTACCCGTTAGAAAGAAAAGTGGAGATATTAGAATCTGCATCGATTTTCGAAATCTCAACAAAGCCTGTCAAAAAGACAATTTTCCCCTCCCTCCGATGGAGCCAATATTACAGGCAGTAGCAGGCTCAGAACTAATGTCTTTTTTGGATGGATTTTCAGGATACAACCAAGTGCTAGTACATCCCGATGATCAGTTAAAAACCACGTTCCGAACCAAATGGGGCACATACACATACCGGAACATGCCATTTTGTTTGATCAATGCCGGCGCTACGTTTCAAAGAGCTATGGACATCACATTCAAGGGTTTAGTCAATAAAGCTGTAGTGATTTATTTGGATGATATAACAGTATACTCCAAGAAGCAAAGAAACCATCTCAGAGACTTGAAACAAATCTTTCAATGATGTTTAAGGTATGGAATTTCACTTAACCCAAAGAAATCTTTTTTCGCATTAAGTGAAGGAAAACTTCTAGGATTCATAGTATAAAAATCTGGTATTCACATTGAACCTGGTAGAATCAAAGAAATTTCTGAAATATCCCTACCTCACAATAAAAAGGCCATGCAATCTTTTCTTGGTCAAATCAATGTTGTGAAAAGATTTGTCCCAGTTTTTTCAAGAATTGTTTCTCCTTTGCAAACCATGATAAAAAAGAATTCAAATTTCAAATGGGGTCTAGATGAGCATGAAGCATTCAACTTGATCAAACAAGCTATCATTAATTCTCTATCTTTAGCAACCCCAAATTTTTCAGAATCTTTTATCTTATACACATTCGCCTCAGAAAAATCATATGCCAGCGATTCTAACTCAAGCAAATCAAGAGAAAGCGGAAGCTCCAATCGCATTTTTTAGCTCTAATTTACAAGGTGCTGAACTCAACTATTCAGACGTAGAGAAACAGGCATACGCTGTTTTCAAAGCGATCAAATATTTCAGACCTTTCTTACTTAAAACCCATACCAAGGTCATAGTACCGTTTCCAGCGGTAAGAAATCTTTTAATACAGAAAGATTTGGGTGAAAAAAGAGCAAATTGGATCACTGCTTTACAAGAATACGACCTTGAAATCAAACCAGCAAGCATTGTGAGAGGTCAAGGCTTCTGCAAAATTTTGGCTGGAGCATCGCATATTTCGGAAAGTCCATCTAAGGAAGTACAAACGTATGAGGTAAGCCTAAATGATATAGAATCATTATACACTGACACCATTTATTATCTCAAAAACGGGTATGCTCCAGCACACCTGGATCACACCAAGAAAAGAGCCCTAAGATTAAAAGCTAAACAATATCAGCTCATAAATAATTTTCTGTTTAAAAGGAATTGTGATTCTGTGCTTCTTAGGTGTCTTGAGAAAACTGAAGCCAAAAAGGTTTTGCAGGAACACCATGATGGGCCTGTAGGCGGACACTATGCTGGAGATGCTACTGCACATAAGATCTTACGTGCGGGTATTATTGGCCCACACTGTTCAAAGACTCACACAGTTACGTGAGGAAATGCCAAGTCTGCCAAACTACTGCAGGGAGACAAAGGAAACCGTCCATGCCACTACAGCCGATAAACATTGATCAACCAATCAGTCAATGGGGCTTGGACATAATAGGTGAGATCGTTCCTCACTCTTCTAAGCAGCATAGGTACATCCTCACGGAAACTGATCATTTTACTAAATGGGTAGAAGCGGTACCTCTCAAGACAGCTAATTCTGAAAACATCATTGAATTCATAGATCAATTTATAATCACTAGGTTTGGATTGTCGATGGCTTTAATATTTGATAATGCTTCTTACTTTTTTGGGAATGCAATGACTGATTTCGCACTTAAAAGAGGGTTCAAACTGAAATATTCGGCCAACTACTATCCGCAAGGAAATGGATTGGCTGAGTCAACAAATAAGAACTTAATCAGGATTATTAAAAGAACAGTTGACCAGAACCAGAAGAATTGGCACAAAACCTTGGTAAATGCTTTATGGGCAGATAGAATAACGAAGAAAGCATCAATAGGCACTTCTCCATTTAACTTAGTTTATGGGAGGGAAGTGGTTCTTCCAACGAACTTAATGATTCCCTCCTTGTCTTTAGTACAATACATCGATGAAGTATCTACTTCCTCCTTACAATTAAGACAAATGGAAATAATTAAATTGGAAGAACAACGAGAACAAGCTAAGAAAATCCATGCTCATCACCAAGCACTAATAAAATCCTCTTTTGACCTCAAGCATAATGACCAGAAAAAACTTTTATATGGGAGATCTAGTTTTGAAATGGGATAAGGCTCATGAAGAGAAAGGCAAACATACAAAATTCTAGAAAATGTGGCTTGGTCCTTTTCAGATTGTAGAAGTCATAGGCCCATCAACGTTTGTGTTGTTGCAGGATTTAGCTAGGTAGAAAGGATTCTTTGCCTGTTAATGGACAAATCCTGAAAATATACTTTCCATAGAAGATTACTCTTCTAAATTTTTGTAGGATAGTTTTTTGTTTTTCTTCTTTCTTATAAATAAAACCAGTTGTAGATGGTTACTGCGGGAGTTCACTTTAAATGGACACCAAATCCTTTGTTATATTTTGATTTTTCGCTTGTACAAATAGTAAACAATTTTCAAGAAATCTGATTTTTATTATTGATGGATAGAGTCCAACTTTAGCCTAGATATGATACTAGTTCCGACTTCAAATTTTTTTATGAAAGTAACCTTTGGGAAAAAACTTGTTTTATATCAGCACAATGAAAGATATCAATAATAAAATGAGTATTCTCTGTAAAACTGCTATTTTCCAAACTCTATTATTATCGTCCAGAACTTTCTTAAGGAAAAACAATGGGTTCCTCCCTGCTAAAGGAAATCGCAGCATTCAGAGAAATAATCCGAGAAAGCACTATATCTCAAAGAATAAGAGGTCTCATCATGAGCCGGCTTATCATAATCACAGATATTATAACTTGCTGACTTTGCCAATACTGTCCACCAAAAGAGGGCAACGACTTAAAATTGTTGCAATCAAAAGACAAGGGGTCTCATCACGAGCCATCTTGTTCACCAAAAGTGTAAATCAAGTGAATGAATGTGTCATAATTTGGCCACCAAACCAAGACATTGTTCTTTAGAGAATAAAAAAGAAAAAGTATCAAATGGGTTTTTCTCTGAAAAAGTTGTAGATAACCTTAAGCAGGATAAAGGATCATTGCTGGGTAACAGGTAACCCTGTCGAGGCTATGGATGCCTGCTGGCAGCAGAGGCTCTACCTACGGTAAATGAGCATATTTTAAAAAGGGCCAGCATAGCAGAGATGACCTCATTTTATATTTAAAAAGGACCAAGTAATGGTTGATGTAAATGCAAAGGCTAAAACCTCAAGAAGCGAATGATTGGAATAGAAAAAGGTTGAAACAAAATATCATTGATAGGATAAGACATAATGTACTCTATCTATCCATAACAAAGTTTAGACTTATGAAAATTTTTCTGTGTCAGAAGTTGAAATTCAAACGAAAATCAGAGATAACTGGTTCTTCCCAGTGAATCGCCATTGTTGTGGCCACCAACAACCCCCGTCTTTTGTTTGATATTAGCAATAACACCAAGCAAATAGGGGACCCTTAGTAAAAAATTCAAACAAACATCTCTATGAACATTTTTTGTTTTTCCTTAGAATTTTATTGCAGCAAAGAAAAGAAAACATTTCTTTTATGGGCATAAAAAACTACGAAGGAACGATGCGAAATTCATCGCATCGCATTCACCATAAGCACCCTTAAATAAGAAACTTAAGAAATCCCTGACAGCCGATGTGCAACATCGCATATCGCAACATCGCGTAAAGCGGCACACAATAACACAAATCTGCGATCTGCAATCTGCAATCTGTGATGATCCGATATCGCGATACCACAATACTATAACACAAATCTGCGATCTGTGATCTGTGATGAGCGTGAATTTTTCTTAGCACAGTATTCAAGGAAAGCTTCCCATTAATCAGAATTAAGCGCGCGCCTTAAAAAAGGAAATTAATGATTGTACGAATGGCTGCTTTTTGTTTTTCGAAGAGTCAGTTCACTTTAAATGTCATAATTATGCACACATACGATCTGAAGCTTTCATGTCAATCTTTATTTCCATTACTCTTTTCCTTTACGCAAACTATAAAACAGGAAATAACATGGAGCAATTTTCCAGGAAACATCTAAGGAAAAGGGGAAAGCGCCAATGCTCTAAGGACACAGAAGAGATCTCTTCAGAAATAGGCACTGCATGCAGTAGAAACACAGACTCTAGAGTATCACTTAACAGATGCTAATGACCAATAGGTCATCTGAAGCTTAGAATTAAAGGCACACAAAAGCAGCATGATTACAAAAAAACCTGAAACTTACACGCCAGAAAAGCCCGCCACGAAGAACGGAGACAGTTTTCAATCCAGAAAATTGCTCAGAAATTAAAGTCTTCTGATTCATCAAGTCATTCACAAAGACAGAAACCGAAATAGCAAAAGCAGAACCAGTCTGAGGGAAATTTGAGTTATTACCAAGTATACACCCAGTCAGCAGGAGATTCTCTAAAATATCTTATAATTTACTAGAAAGTGGTGCCAGCTCTTGTTACTTGTATTTTTATAGCACACACGAAAGGGGAAGGGAACCAACCGACTCTTCTCAGACGAATGTTGCATGCTTACAACGCTAAGGAGCAAATACAGAAATAGTTCAAAGTCAGATTTAATTTTAGAAATAATTTTCTTTATCAGAAGGACGGTCATTTGAAAACCGGATCCTAAATTTATGTAATCAAGTTAATTAGCTAGCAGTATTTAAACCCTTCCCAGGCATTTAGAGAAGGGTCCAGAGATTTGTCAAAAACTCGTCCTTAGAACATGCACTTTTGTGCCCTCAGAGGTGGTTTTGATGAATGGATGGATCAAGGTTTATTAATGTTTGCATTTGATATCTGCTACTGATGTTGCACTTCTGTACTCTTAGTAGATGTTAGAGAAAGGAGAGATAAATCATTGTTGCTTGAAGCTTATGAGTGGAATCAGTCATAAATGGTACTTTTATCTCTTGACTATTCCCGCTTATGTTCTTTCAGTGATTTATAGTTCAGTTGTTTATATGTCATTATATGAATGTATGGGTTATCATTTGGCACTTTTGTATGGTGGAGTCATATTGTTTGTGTCTGACATATGAATAACTTACTATGCGATATGTTGTTCACAACTGTTTTGCCTAACTTCTTATGCAAAGTGGTTTACCTTAAATGATTTCTATTCTTATGATAGCTGAATGATCTTTATTACAAGTTATTGTTCGAAATCTTTTTAGATCGCATAATAGAAGATATACACCGCGGGTTAGTGTAGATTAGATGTGTTGTTTCTCATTAGATTACAATAGCATAGAGTTAGTTTAAAGAGTCTGAATTAGATTAGGTTTAATTTTCTCTTAGATCAACATAGTTCAACTCTACACCCACAGACACACACCCAAGGTCAGGAAACTGGTCCCATTATCCCCAGTCGGACCCGCTATACCAAACGGATGAGCTGCCAACCAAGGTCCCGACCGGGTGGGTATCCCCCTTGTTGTCGACCCAATTTTCAGGGCTTCAACAGGAGGCCATCAGGATTTACGAGGTTGGTCTTGCAAAGGTTTGATCATTTCAAGCCCTAACTCCTAAAATCCAAACCTCATTGTGGACATGCAAAGAAAAACATAGAAGAAAAGTAAACCGCTCTGATACCACTGATCCAGATTTAAACAGGAACGCAACAAACTATAGAGATAACCATAAACACATAGATGTATCGGAAATAATACTTCATTTCATTAATGTAAAATACTGAAATATGCTTACAAACAAAAATGGAAATAAAGCAGCTAGGGAAATGGTAGCTTATCTCTGAGAAGAGATGTGGTGGCTACGTGCCTCTGAACTGCCTTACAATGAGGCTCAAGGGCCTTTTTATTATTGAACAATAAGAGAAAACCCTAAACAACCAAAACCCTAACCCGAGGATATATAACACCAAGAGTTTATGGGCCCTATTGGGGTCAGTTGGCCAACAAACTTCCCCAGGTTGCGAATTGGTCATATTATCTCTGTTTTATGCACATCATAACCCGTTGGAAATATATCTACGAGGACTACAACGGAAAAGATGATTTTAGAAAATATTATCGTTGGCTATAGGTTTCCAAAAAAAAGGTCGCTTAGGGCCTCAAAACGGCTTCGAAATTTTAGGACCCAAAAAAACTGCTAAAAATAGTAAATTGTGCTACAATTAAGGAAACTAAAAAACGGAAAGAAGCAATGGTGGGTGTCCAAGTAGAATTGGTGGGTGGCTATCAGTATCCACCTAGGTCATTCCTCCCCCCTTAGGAAGCAATCATCCCCATTGCGTTGAGTTCCTCCATGAGATGAGGAAACTTCTGCTGAACTTGGTCCCTGGTGAGCCACTTGCCCTGGTGAAGGAGTTAGCCTACTTTGACAACTCGATAGAGTTGGATATTTTGCTGGCGAGTGTGCTTGATTTGTGTGTCCATGATCCGATCAGTTGCAACTTGTTCAATGCAATTTGGATTTAACTCTATGGGTGTGAGCTATTCTGCAATATCGGATGTGTTTTGTAATGGTGGAAAGTATGGCAGATGGCAGTCCACATTGAACACTAGGTGCAAGCCGAGGAATGGAAAAATTCTAAGCTCAAATGAATTGTCTCCCACAACCTTGGTAATGGTGTAGGGACCATATCGAAGTGGCCTGGGTTTCTGATAGGCTCTGGTAAGGCATTCATTTTGCAAATCCAACCAGACTTTGTCGCCCACCTGAAGCTTGTGTGGCACCCATTGTTGATCATGTCGCTGCTTGTACTTGGCATTTGATTTCTCCAGAATGTCATGGACCTACTAGCAAATATGTTGGATGTTCTCAGTGAAGATGTTTGTCTTATCTGTTTCGCACTGGACATGAGTAGAATCTATGTGAATATCTACAAATGGCATGGCCACATCAATGGGACACAATGGTTGGAATCCCAAGCCCACCTTAAAAGGGTTGTGGCCAGTCGAGCTGTGGAGAGCTCGGTTGTAGCTCTACTAAACATAGTGGAGGCTCTCATCCCATGTGCGTGGATGCTTTGAGTTGTACATGTGCATAATGTGTATGATCATCATGTTGACAACCTCTATCTCACCATCAGTTTGAGGATGGAAGGCTATGGACTTAGTGAGTTTGGTGTCCAGCATCGGCTAGAAATTGGAACAAAATGTACTGAGGAACTACTGTCCCAATCTGAGCTGATAAACTGTGGGATCCCAAAGTGTACCCACACTTGTTCAAAGAAGAGTTTAGCAGTGGCTTTTTCTGTGATATTCTGCTTGCAGGCTGCCATAATGGCCATCTTTGAGAACCTATCGACAACCAGAAAAACAAAGTCATTTCCATGCTTAGTGGAAGGAAGGCCTGACATGTAATCCATGGAGATGGATTCCGAGGGTCGACTAGGGGTAGGTAGCGGGGTATAGAGGCCTTTCTTTTTTATGGTCGATTTGGCAATGGCATAGGCAGTGCATGATCTGATGTACTTCCCAACATCCCGTCGAAGATTTGGCCAATAGAAATACTTTAGCAACACTGCCACTGTTTTCTCCACCCTGAAATGCCCAACAGCTTTACTGTAGTGTGGTTCCCAAATCATCTTGGCATGCTTGCTTGAAGGAACACAAAGGTGACCCAGGTGCATAACAAGGCATCCTGGAGGTGAAAATATAGAACATGTTGACCCTTCAAGGGTGTCTTGTATGTATGGTTGAATTTTGGGTCGCTTTTGTAGAGAAGTGGCCAATCTAAAGTCTTGTGCCCACAAGACTTGAGCACAATGGTTAATACCATGATCAGTGGTCGACTGAGGCAATATGAAACATTATTTATGATTCCCTTCTTATACTTGATATTCAAATGGAACTATTGCAGGTATGTACACCAATTCTAATGGTGATCATTCTAAAATTTCCCTTGGGTCTGTATGAACTGCACGGGTTGGTGGTGTGTGTGTATGATTGTTTCCTTCCCTAAAATGTAATGCTTCCATTATCGGGAGGTTATCGGGAGGTATGCACAATGGAATACATCTCTTTTTCATAAGTGGGATACTTCCAAACTGTGTCTAAAAGTGTCTCACTGTGATATGCCACTGGATGCCTGTATTGAGTAAGGACTGCCCCAATAGCATAGTCAGAGGCATCTGTCTCAACCTCAAATGGTTTTTGCAAGTTTGGTAATGTGAACACTGGTGCTAAGAAGAAGCAATATTTCAACTCTTTCAATGCCTTCTGTTGAGATTCAAAGAAAAATAATTTTGCTTTCGCTCCTCCCTTGGTGACTTGACTCAAGGGCCAAGTGATATGCGCAAATCCCAACACGAACCTGCGATAGAAGTTGGCAAGACCCATAAAGTTGTGAAGCTCTGTTAGAGTGGTTGGAGATGGCCAATCCTGAATGACTTGGATCTTGGATGGATCCACATGCACCCCCTGTTCATCAATAATGTATCCCAGATACTGAACCTAGGTCATGCAAAAAGTGCATTTTTCCTAATTGGAACATAGTCAATGTTGCTACAGTGTTTGGAGAACTTGTCGGATGTGGTGGAGGTGCTCTTCCCAACTATGGCTGAACATCAGGATGTCATCCATGTATACCAATACAAATGAGTTGGTGAATGGATGCAAGATGTCATCCATTAGCCTCATGAAGGTTGTAGGAGCATTCGTCAATCTGAAAGGCATAACTAACCATTCGGAGAGGCCCTTCTTGGCTTTGAAGGTAGTCTTCCACACATCAGAGGGTTCGATTGGTACCTGGTGATATCTTGAATTCAAATTGATCTTGCTAAAATATTTTCCCCCCTTCAGTTGGTCTAGGAGGTCACAAATCCTTAGGATCGGGTACCTATTACATTCAATGATCTTGCTCGGTGCCCGATAGTCAATACAGAGTCTCCAAGTCCCATCCTTCTTTTGTTCCAACATGATCGAGCTCCCACAGGGCGATGAACTCGGACGGATGTGACCTTTCTGCAGTAGCTCTTGAATCTGCCTCTTGATTTGATTGTTCTACAGAATGGAGCGCTGATAGATTGGTCCATTGGGTAGCGGTGCACCTAGGGTCAGATCGATGGAGTGCTTGACCTAACAATGCAGAGGAACCCCTACGGGGGTGGTGAAGATGTCCTCATACTCCTCCATGACCTTGTCCATCTGTAGTTGTCGTGTAGAGCGGCCTTGTCTAGAGGTCCTGACCACTGTCTCCTTATTTCCTTTAGGGCGTATCATCAGGAAAACAAATTTCCTAGTTTTGGAAATGAGCTGACAGCATTGTTTTGCAATAACCAAAGAGATGGCAGTAGGCGGTGCTAACTCTAGTATCCTCTACAACTTATTTCCCAAAGTAACAATAATAGCACAGGGCCTTGATTCATACACAATATGTCGCTTCCACAAGTATGGTTGTCCTAATAAGCCATCAAAAACTTCAAGGGGAGTAATGTCACACAATACCTCATATGTGAAGGGATTGATGTTGTATAGAAGGTGACATTGTTGGCTCACGCAAAAATCCCATCCAAGGTGGAGACACCTGATGGTTTACGATTGTGGATGTGCTATGGTCGGTAAGCCCAACCGCTTCACGACCTCTGCCAAAATGAGGTTCTTTTCGCTTCTGTTGTCGACAATGAATTGTAGCAGGAGACCTTTACCCAAATCTTGGAGTGGAAGAGAGGGTCATCCTCCTATGGATTTTCGGGTTCCTCCTTTCGGATCATCCTGGTGGCAATGGTGGTGTTGGGATCATCATCAATAATCTGTTTCCCTTTGTCATTCCTTTGTCAAGTTTTGACTTAGAGTCGTAATGTGAATTTGATTCTGAAACCTTTAGCTCAGCTACCAGTGACTGCTTGACCCAACACTCACTTGTGTTGTGAGTGGAGCTCTTATGGAACTCACATCACATTCTCGTGCCCTTTTTCAGCTTCGCAACGTTGTTCTTTACTTGCAGCTTTGGCGGGTTGTCTTGGACCACCCCACCTTGGCTTTGTCCTTTGTTTTGCAGTTGGAGGCACCTTTCCCTTACTTTAGATTCATAGATCCAAAGTCTTGCTTCTTCTATTTAAAATTTTGGTCAACCTTGACGGCATATCGGTATGTCATGTCGAGCGAGGAGATGTTCAGGAATTCTATTTCTTCCTGGATGTACTTGTGCAGGCATCTGCGGTATTTGAGTACCAAATGATGCTCTAAATCCTTAATACCCAACTTTGTGTGAAGGGTATAGAAAATATTGGTAAACTCTGGCATTTATTTGTCCCTTCCCTACCATAGCGTGGTCCACTTTATGTATTGATCCTCATAGCTTCCGACAGGGTAGTACTACTCCTTGAAAACATCCCGTAATGAATTCCAAGTGGGTGCGGCTGAAAATAATGAGCCTATACTTTCATCCTTCTACTCACAGTAGGTTTCACACCAGTCCTTGACGTGGGGGCTGCTTTGAGAAGAGTGAAAATAATCTTTTCTCAGCCGGAAAAATCATGAATATAAAAATAACCCTCTAGCAAATTTAACCATTTATCAATGGCATACGCATTTATCTGACGCTCGAATATGGGGATTTAAAAATTGACTTGTACCTTAAACAATGCAAAGTTTCCAGAGTAGCTATTGGAAGCCAATGCATCCCCCTGGGTAGCTGCTGAAGGATCTGGGAAAAGTTGTCCATCATCACATTTCTTTGTCACTCGAGGGCTTCTTGGAGCAAGATTTTGATAGGATGTCCTACCCCCTTGTCTTTCTTTTCATCTGCCATGGGAGACTGTCAGGATTTGCGAGGTTATTCTTGTAAAGGTTCAACCAGTTCAAGCCCTAACTCCTTATATCCCAGCCTCGTTGGGGACATGCAAAGAAAAACAGAGAAGAAAAGCAGATCGCTCTGATACCACTGATCCAGATTTAAATAGGAATGCAACAAATTACATAGATAGCCATAAACACAGAGATGCAACAGAAATACTACTTCATTTCATTAATGTAAAATATTGAAATATATTTACAAACATAAATGGAAATAAACCAGCTAGGGCGATGGTAGCTTATCTCTGAGAAGAGATGTGATGGCTATTGAGGTATAAAAGGTGTCTTTTTAAACCCTATTTATCCTACATTAATTATCAACCCAGGGACAATTGTTTATCTTGAGAATGTACTTAATCTGAGGTAGTGACTTGCTAAAGAGTAATGTTTTGTTGTATGCTTTAAAATGCAAAGATAAATGAATGTTGGAAACGAAATTTAATTGGAATATCAAGAAACTTAAATGTTCTATAACTAGATCATTCACTCAAACAATCATCAGTCAAGGACTCAGTAATGATAACTCTCTCCCCTGTAAACTGATGCAAATGAAAATTAATGATAGGCAAGATCTCCAATCTAATAACTTAGACAGTGGTAGTCAGTTTCCTTTACAGTTGTAGATCCTTCAATCCACACTAAAGAAAATACTCGAAATAGCAATTTAATTGACAGAAAAGGAACAACAACTAAGTAACACTTGATTTATCAGAAATGAATTAAACAACAAAGTTTATCATAGCATAAACGAATTGAACATCAATCTTAATCCAACGGAATAACAAAGCAAATTAACAGGAAACACACGATGACTATAAGTTAAACTGAATCAACAATATTATTCTAGCAACATGAACATTAATCACAGGTATTAAAGGAACGACAATCGTAGTTATAATTGAACAGTAACTTAATTGAACAACAATCACAATTATAAGTGAGAAACAATTAAATGAACAACAATCTGAATTAGACAGCGTAGTATTAGATCAGAATGAACAACAGGGCATTTGAAGTTATAATTAATAATCTTGTCACCAACGCAATCCAATTATGATTTTGATATAATAGAGCAATTCCGCGAAATGTTCATAAACAAAATATTACTGAATAAAGAGAATTAAGGAAATGTAAAGGACATCAAACCACACAAGACTGTAATTGTAAAATAGTGATACAAGAAGTAGGTGAATCCACGAGGGTTGGGCCCTTAGCCACCAGTGAAGCACCGTTGAGTTTACTCCAAGATCAGATAATGGAACAACAACTATGTGACATATTAATCATGTATGGAAAAGTTCACAACTATCGCTCTTCAAAGAGAGTTGATTATCAAAGTTGAGATCACAACAGTAATTTTTGAAAAATCAAAAGATCCTGAGGACTTCTCTTAATCTTCTATTCTTCAACTATCTTCTTGTCCTCTCACACAGATGCTTGAGAACAAGGGATATATCCACCCAAACGCATCTCTTTGATGTTGTCCATCTTTTTAGGACTCTTATTTGTTGTCTAAGATATTTTACTACATTTAGTAGCCTTTGTTGTTCCTTTCACAGCCTCTTGACTTCATTCATCTTCTTCTTCAAAGGAACAACTGTTTCCATTTTTAGGCCTAGGCCTTGTTCTTCTAGGATTGTATCATTGCCCTGGCTTGTCTCTGCTTGGAACATCTCTTCAGTGTTCTCGTTATTCTGATCAAATTTCTCAGGTGAGGTAACCCTGGTTTGATATGCCACTTCTTGAGTGGCCTTTTCCTCTATTTAATCCTCATCATTCATCTCCTCGGATGCACTCTTACTGTGAGCAGAGCGTTCCTGTGATTGTCTTGTCTTAATATCAAGGTTGAATGGGCTGTGGGGTTGGATATAATCACCCATATTGGCCAAATTTGGGCCAATTCATCTTCTTACAGAGAGTTTTGTAATGGGATTTCGCTGGAGGCTATGGGTGGCTCTGCTTCCTCGCCTTCTTCCTCACTGGAGTGCTCAGTTTCCTCATCCAGTACATTCTCCATGTTTTCTTCTAATTCTTTTTCCACGTTTTCCCCTCCTTCGAGTTGTGGGAGTTACTCATCTTCGGTACCCTGTACTTCTAATGGTTGGTTCCTATTATCTTGGAGACTTCCAAACATTCCCCTGCTTCACCTCAATCTAGAGGATTGCTTGCGCTTCTGTGGTTTATTTGATGTACTAGTAGTTCTTTTTCATTTCGGGGCTAGTATGGCCAATCCCCCTACTAGTTCTTCCCAACTACTCTACTATTGAGCAAGATTATGGCTGACTATTAACTGAATCAAACCATGATGACTTATTATTATTTCTATGTGACGGGATTTCCTTATACTCCGAGCAGCGTCTTGCAATAAAAAGTTTAAATATGCAAGCAAATTTATAGCACATTTTTGTCTTAATACTACTAATAATTTGAGGTGACGTGGTCTTGCTACATCTTTTCTCCCATCGCATGTGATATAACTTTGCACTATTTTGGCTAGTTCTACCCATGGTTCTGCCAGAGTTGCAGGCAGGACTCCTTTTCCATTGAAGGTAAGGTTTTGTGCTTCATCCTAGAAGATAGCTATGGCATCTCGAAGTCTCACTTTTTTCTGGGTCCGTACTAGTCCGACTGCTGGTAGTCCAGGTACTTCAATAATTACTACCTCTGTTACCGTTATTCACCTTCCCCTCACCATGGAATAATCTTCCTGCAAATTCTGTAGAAATTCAATGGCCATGGTTTCATGGGACTGTTGTAGTCGTGTAAGGTAATTGTTCCATCCTCATCTTTCCAGAATTTCTCTTGTAGCATTGGAAATTATCAACACTTGTGGTTCATTGTGTATTGATCAGCCTCCCATTTCGTCTATGCTTAGCACTCTGTTAAAATTCTCATAACGAAACACAGAAATAACAATGAAACAATAAAAATATGTATCTATTAGAAACATTAATATCATTAAAATTTGTTGTTTCCAAGATCTGATGAGGTCTCAGTACCTCCAAGTAAAGGATTGACACGTATACAGACATATTTCGGAAGTCGCCCGCCCCCTTGAAGAATGATAGGTCACCCTCGACTGTACCAATGGAAGAGTAGTGTACTAGACGATAATCGTACAGTCAAAAAAAGAATGACGTATATATTCATGGCATGATTGCAAAAGTAGTGAATTACTAAAATCGAGGCTTATGATGAAAATCACAAATAGATATAGAAATTCTATGAAATGATGCAAAAAATAGGGGAGAGGATAGCTGATATAAGTAATAATTTTTATTGGTAATCATCCACTTAACCATTATGATTGATTTTTAAACAACATTTCATGTGCAATAGGTTCGAAAGGATTTTATAACATACTCTCATTTGAGATCAAGATAAAGATATAAGAAGAGGGCTTAGAATGACTATTGATGTGTAGTAATATGACTTTAATACCATCAACAAAGCTCTGTTGTCCACAGGTGTTCGTAACCTTGACAAAGTTTCTTATTTCACCCTTGGAACCATAATCCTTTATGTATGCCTTGGAAAGTGATTTTTGAGAGAATGAAGGCCATTAAGCTAGCTTGGTAACCAGATGAGTCTCAATGCCTTTCACCAGGAAGGAATGAAAGGTGTGTAGGCCAGATCGTGATGAGACCTCCTGTTCTAAGGACTTTTATTGTTCTTATGTGCCTCTTGGATCATTTCCCTAGTGTGCTGTCCATAATGGGAATGCCACTTCATTGCTTCCTTATGAACATGGTAGGCTAGATCTTGATGTGACCCCCTATCCTCCATCTGCCAAATCATAGAATTGTTATTGATGGGATAGATATTCTTTTTTTTTTCTTTTATATAGAACTTCCTATTTACATATAGAGGATGGCTCATCACTCCTTAAGAGTAGGGATGGTGCAAGAAGTCTGAACATCTCAATAGAGAAAAATATACCTTATTCTTATTTGATAATAATAGTCAAAGAGAGTTATGAGGAGTAGGGAAGAACCAAAATGATAAAAATAATCAATCAACTTATCTTTAGTGGAAATGAAAACAACAAAGTGATATAAATAGTTGCATCCTTTCCCCCCTTTTTCTTATCAATATAAAGAAATTTCTCTAAGGATAGTGAATTTTCTTTTGTTTGCTGATTTTAGTATCCTCTGATTTTTCATTCTTACATGAATTTATATTTATGCCGTGAAGGGATCGTGACAAGTGAACCATTATTCACAAGAAATTCTCAGAATGATATTCATACAAAAATGCACTCAAAAAGTGTTGTTCCTTAGATGGAATAGCTACTATTCCTTAAGAGTAACAACAAAAGTACAATCTGGCAGAGATTTCGCTCTTTTAAGAGGAACAATAAAAATCAATCTAGCAGAAATGTTGCTCGTTTGAAAAGGAACATCAAAAAAATGTTAAAGTGTTATTCCTTTGAAAAGGAACAACAAAACGTGAAAGTTTCGTTCCTTTGAAAATGAACAACAAAAATGTGGAAGTGTCATTCCTTTGACAAGGAACAACGAAAATGTGAAAGTTACATTCCTTTGAAAAGGAACAACGAAAATGCGGAAGTTTTGTTCCTTTGAAAAGGAACAACAAAAATGCGAAAGAAAATGCAGAAGTGCCATTCCTTTGAAAAGGAACAACAAAAATGTGAAAGTGTCATTCCTTTGAAAAGGAACAACAAAAATGTGAAAGTGTCGTTCCTTTGAAAAGGAACAACAAAAATGTGAAAGTGTTGTTCCTTTGAAAAGGAACAAAAAAAATGTGAAGGTGTCGTTCCTTTGAAAATGAACAACAAAATGCGAAAGTGTTGTTCCTTTGAAAAGGAACAACATAAATGTGATAGTGTTGTTTCTTTGAAAAGGAACAACAAAAATGTGATAGTGTTGTTTTTTTGAAAATGAACAACAAAAATGTGAAAGTGTTGTTTCTTTGAGAAGGAACAACAAAAATGCGAAAGTGTTGTTCCTTTGAGAAGGAATAGCAAAAATGCGAAAGTGATGTTCCTTTGAGAAGGAACAACAAAAATGCGAAAGTTTTGTTCCTTTGAAAAGGAACAACAAAAATGAAAGTGTTGTTCCTTTGAAAAGGAACAATAAAAATGTGGAAGTGTCATTCCTTTGAAAAGGAACAACAAAAATACGAAAGTGCCATTCCTTTGAAAAGCAAGACCAAAAAAAAAAATATGTACAGAAAGTAGTTTATACAAGCAAGAAAGAAAAGCTTATATAAAAAATTTGGAAGCAAAAGACTTATTCAGTGAACTAATGCTGAGGAAGGATTATTTTCCTCAACAAGAATTTGCATATCACAATCTTCCCATAGCTGCTGGTAAAAGGATTCCCGAGTAAGCGGTTTATGGTACAGTGGCACTAGATGACCATTTGCTTTAAAGGAATATCCCGACCCATCAATAGTAGTCAAAGTAATGGTTCCATTGTCATGCACTTTCTGTATTTCATATGGTCCAAGCCATCGATTCTGGAGTTTTCTCGGAAAATCCTAAAACTTGGAATCATATAGGAGTGCCCAATCTCCTTTGTGGAATATTTTCTTTTTGATCAGGGCGTAGTGTCATATTGCTCTCTACTATTGAATTAATGAAGTGTGTTGAAGAGCTGAGAGCTTGATTTCATCTAGCTCATTAATTTGTTGTAATCTATTAGTCTAGGGCTCATTTAAATTCAAACCCACCTCCTATGTTGTTCTTAATGTTTGTATCTCGAATTCTATCGAAAATATGGGTTCTTTCCCAAATACTAGCTGATATTGTGAATGGTTGTGGTATTTCTCCACGTTGTTCGGTATGCCCATAAGGCTTCCGACAATCTTGAAGCCTAGTCACATCTGTACGATGCAACTGTTTTTGTAAGTATTGCCTCTATCACCTTATTCGAGGACTCTACTTGGCCATTTGCCTGTGGGTGATAGGGGGTTGTAATTTTGTGCTGAATGTGGTAGTTTTTTAATGTTCAAGAAATTTTATTACCTAAAAATTTCAGCCCTCCATCTGTAATTATGTCCCTCGGGAGGCCATATCGCACAAATATTTGGAACAGGAAATGAATCACAGAGTCCTCCATAGCTCTTGGTAATGCCTTTCCTACCAACCACATAACAAACCTAGCAAACTTCCAAAGGTTTTTTATTGATAGGTGTGAAAAGAAAAACAATCTACTACAAATCCTTTCAGAATATGATAATATCAAAAGTGGACCTAATGAAACTATTCAAGATTACTACACTAGAATCAATAACATATATAATGCAATCCTAGTTAACCTTAGACCCCCACCTTACTTAGCGTTAATAAAGTTCCCTAATGGTTTTGACACAGATATGACATACCAGCTTAGAGAAAGAAACCCCCCAACATTAGAAGAAATACAAAGTGTAGCTGTTAGTGTAGAAGTTAATTTGTTAGCTAAAAGGGCTAGAGTTAGAAATGAAAAGAGAACTACTAAGGATGTAACTTCACCATCTCATATTAAAATATATAACTTAGAAAAAAGCATGGAAATACTAATGAAGAGAATAGGTAACATGGAAAGGAAACCCCAATGGCATAACCAACATGCACCTCCAATTAGAAACCCAAATTTCAGAAACAACCAAAACATTGGGAAAAACGGACCCGATCAAAACATAAGGCCTCCTTTTCAAGAAAATTATGCAGAGACATCCCATCCATAAGATCCAAAGCAAGATACACAAATTAACCTAATGGGAATAAATGATGAGGACACTATTTTTCTAACCCAAGATGAGAAGGAACTATATACGTAGCAGCAATTACATGTACAGTATGGGGAATCATTTCATTACAAACAAGGATATGACTCTGCCATCTTCGAAGTCCATAAACAATATAATTTAAGAAGAAAAAAGAATGTTGATGTCCCTAAGCAAACTAAGAAAACAACCCAAAATCAACCCAAGAAAATAAAAGAAGCCATTGTTTCAAAGATCCTCCAAATTCTCCCTAGGCAAAACTCGAATCCTTCTGGCCCCACAATTGTAGATACAACCTCTGATCAACCTTTTTCTAATCAACCATCCACTTCAATTCCACCTAAGGAACTAGTGAACCAAGCTCAAAACATTAGATTTGAAAATCCACATAAGGAGATCCCCAATAAAGAACAAGAAGAAAAGTCTACTCAAATCCCTGTTGCAAAAACTCAAAACCTTCAAACAGAAAAATTCCATTTACCATTCAATTTGGGAACAAGAGATAGCAAAGCTAAAGATTTCAGCTCCTTTAACATAACTAATCAAGAATGAACCTTATAAATCACAAATACACCAGACCTTAAACATTGCAGAAAATGAGGATTCATTTAACTTGTTTGATGACGAACTAGAACTCATATTTGGTCTAGATGTTAATGGAAAACCACTAGAAGGGGAAGTTCCACCTTTTTACATTAGCCTTAGTATCCATGAAAAAATTATACATAATGCAATGTTTGATTATGGGACCTCCCACAATTTAATGCCCAAATAAGTAATGGAGAAATTGAACCTAGACATTACATGGCCTTACAAAGACTTATTTTCATTTGACTCCAGTCAGATAAAGTGTCTAGGGTTGATTAAAGACTCATGTGTTACTTTAGTCCAATATCCTGCCAAAAGCATCCTTATAGATATTGTAGTTGTTGACATCCCACCAAAGTATGGCATGCTGTTATCCAGATCATGGGGATCCAAACTTCAGGGATCTTTACAACTAGATATGTCATATGCAACAATCTCTGTTTTTGGACAATCTAAGAAACTATACTGAGAAACCTTAATGAAATATATGGTAAGTAGCCAGGATTGGCCTAAAAAATTTCCCACATACTACACTCAGATATCGATTCTTTTATCTTGTATAATGATGTTCAAACACAAGAAATTTTTTTAGACAGTACTGATATAGAACCAAAAGAAATTGCAGTTTCTACACAAAATGAAACTAACTAGACTATAGAACTGTTCAATGAACAAGAAGGTCAAATTACTATGAATAATGAAAATTTTGTTGCACTAGATAGTGAAAATTATGATCATGAGATATTATGGTATCTAGAACTCGATGGATAAGCCAATAGGTTAGGATCAGGAGTAGGAGTGTGGATATATTCTTTGGAAAACAATTACTCAGAAGGCCATACATATAGATTGAATTTTAAATGTACTAATAATATAGCTAAGTATGAAGCATTAATTTTAGGTCTTAAGCTAGTTAGGAATCTAGGAACTAAAAGAGTTTCTGTCATGGGAGACTCTGAACTAATTGTAAAATAGATTGATGTTGTATATATGACTAATGACCCTTGATTAAGTTGTTATAGAGATACTATTGTAGAGATACTTAACACTTTCCTAGAAACAAAGCTTGCAGTAATACCTAGAAAACATAAAATGCAAGCCCATAGTTTAGCAATGTTTGCCAACACCTACAAATTGCCCTTCCAACCTAAACATCAATACATTATTGAAGTTAGGCATAGACCTACAATTCCAGATAATCTGAAGAATTAGCAAATATTTTCTAATGATAAACAGGTAAATAACTTTTGACTTTCAGAAGAAGAGTTTGTAAATAACAATATAGATATTGATACATCAATAGATCCTTACACTAAGTATAAGATAGAAATAAATGAGATACAAGGAGATGAAAAAGATAGAGTTAACCCAACTAAATTTATGAAATCAGATGTAGATAACATAGAGCTAATGGAGATTGATGAAGCAATTAGTGAAGAAACCGAAGTAATTGATCTCAAAGATAACTTCTTACCAAAGGGATTAACCCCTCTGGAAGATTTATTTGATTCAAATGATGTTCCTAGGAAACCTAAAACGGAACCATTAAGGTCTAATATATAGGAATGTAATATAGGCACTGATGAAAATCCTAAATTGATCAAGCTTTCAAAATCATTACCTCCAATTGAAAAAGTGAAATACATTGATTTGTTGAAAGAATTTCAGATGTCTTTGCTTGGATTTATGAGGACCTTAAATCCTATGACACCAACATCATCTAGTACACAATTCCTATTAAAGAAAATCAAAAGCCTTTCAAACAAAAAATAAGAAGGATTAATATTGTCTTATTACCTGCAATTGAAAAATAAATTCAGAGGATGTATGATGCCAAAATAATTACACCAATCAGATTTTCTAACTAGGTCTCAAACTTGGTGCTAATTATAAAGAAAACTGGTGAGATCAAACTCTTTCTGGATCTTAGAAACCTCAACAAAGTGTCACTAAAAGATAATTACCCTCTCCCCAAAATGGACCACATTTTACAAAGAGTAGTTGGATCAACTAGAATCTCATTGTTAGATGGGTTTTCTGGCTATAATCAAATCTTAGATCATCCAAATGACCAACTAAAAACTGCCTTTACTACTCCTTGGGGCACATTTATGCATGTGAAAATTCCTTTTGGGCTAATGAATGCAGGAACCACTTTGCAGAGGGCTATGGATATTGACTTTTCAAAAGAAATTCATGATTTCCTTGTGATATATCTAGATGATATTGTTGTATTTTCAACTAACAATCAACATTTGGATCATCTAAGGCAAGTTATTATTAAATGCAGGAAGTTTGGAATCTCCTTGAACCCCAAAAAGTCCTTGTTTGGGTTAGAAGAATGAAATTTTTTAGGTCACATAATTCCAAAAGATGGTATACAAATACACCTTGCAAGAATAGAAGCCATCTTACAAATAAGACACCTTAGAAAGATTAGAGAATTACAAGCTTTCTTAGGAAAAATTAGTTTTCTTAGAAGATTTGTATCTAATCTAGAAAAGTTAATTAGATCACTGAAAAACATGCTAAAAAAGGAATCCACCATAAAATGGACTCTTGAGGCTAAAAAATCCTTCGAAGACATCAAACTAGCCTTAACTAAAACGCCTATATTAATCAATCCTAAATTTGATAGAGATTTCATCTTGTTTTCCTTTGATTCTGAGCACACAATAGCTGCTATCCTATTACAGAAAAATGACTAGGGCTTTGAAAAACGCATTCCTTTCTTTAGCAAAGCCCTGAGATATGCCCCTTTGAAATATAACATAATGGAAAAACAAGCTTTGGCTTTAGTCAAAGCTATTAAGGATTTTAGGGTATACATCTTATATTCTCATATAGTAGCCCACATTCCTAACTTAGTAGTTAACGACATCCTAACTCAGGATGGTCCTGATGGAAAAAGGGGAAAGTGGATTGCTACCATTTTAGAGTATGATATAGAAATAAAACCTACTAATTTAATCAAGGGCCAAGGTTTAGCCAAGCTCATGGATGAATCTAACTGTTAAGCCTTGGATATAAACTTTATTGCAGCAATAGATGATGAAGAGGAGATGGTGGCTCCACTAATCAACCATGCCTTTCTTGAATCACCTTGGTATGCTGATATTATTTATGTTTTACTGAATTTACAAGCTCCCCCTGAATTACCTAGGACTAAAAGCAGGTTTTTGAGGATGAAATCCTTAAGATTTTGTATATTAGACAATGTTTTGTTTTCGAGATATCATGAATGTATTCTTCTCACTTGCTTATTAAAATATGAATCTAACTAGATCTTGGAAGAGTTTCATGCAGGTGACTGTGGAGAACACCTTTACTGGAAGACTACTGTAGATAAAATCCTTAGAGCTAGTTTCTAATGGCCTACCTTGTTTGTTGATGTCAAAAAATATGTGACCTCCTATCACAAATGTCAAATCTTTGAGGGAAATAAAAAAACTCTTACCATTACCCCTCAAGCCAATATCTGCTAAAATACCTTTTCAACAATGGGGTTTAGAATTCATTGGTGAAATTCACCCACACTCCTTTTCCCAACACAAATGGATCCTCACAGCCACATAATACTTCACAAAATGGATAGAGGCCATACCTTCAAGGAAGGCCATAGACAATGTTATCATAACCTTCCTTGAAACAAATATTCTATCAAGATTTGAATGTCCAACTAAGCTCATTACTGATAATGTAGCAAGCTTTAAATCCAAAAGAATGATATATTTATGCCATAAATACCATATCACCCTTGGCCATTCCACAACATATTACCCTCAAGGTAATAGAATGGCAGAATCCTCAAACAAAAGCCTAGTAAACATCATCAAGAAGTTACTAGTGGATAATAAGAAAACTTGGAATAAAAAGCTAGTCAATGCCTTATGGGCAGACAGATTGACTACAAAGAAATCAATTGGTACTTCTCCCTATCAACAAGTTTATGGAATGCAAGCTATCTTTCCATCCTCTTTGGGAGTACTAGTAATGAAGATACTTCAAGAAATGCAGGTTGAACCAAATAGTATCCAAAGAAGAATCAACCAAACTATTATCTACAACAAACAAGAGAAGATGTCTATGTCAGGTCTCAAGTTGTGCAAGAAAAGTTTAAGAATATTTTTTATAAGAGAACCAAGGGTGAAGATTTCTACATTAGTGACAAAGTGCTCAAGTGGGATTCAAGGAGGGAGGATAAAGGCAAACATGGGAAATTTGATTTCCTATGGAAAGTACCCTATGTCACTTATGCTTATAGAGGAAATAATTCTTTCTTCTTGAGTGAAATTGATGGTATAGATGCAGAAGGTGGGCCAGTGAATGGTCAAATACTAAAACATTACTTTGAACCTAATTACTAATTTTCATTTCCCATTTGTACATATTTTATTTTCAAAAGTCTAGTTTGGATTGTATGGTGCTCTTTGAAGTTGAAGCGCGAAGAGAAGGCCCTAAGATTTAAAATATTCACTATCATAAGTATCAATAATATAGATTCATAGAGGGACACTTTACAAGGTAACATCAAGAACAATTCAAAGGCTACTGATCTATAAAGTTCTTGACATTTCACAAGGAAATACTATCCACAAGTGGAGCCACTGTTAGGTTCCTATACCAATAGGAGTCATAATTTTGAATGACTAAGGTTAAGCCTTGTAATATTGTACATACCTTTGATTTCTGCAAATGTTTTCCATATTATAAAATTAAAAAATGTAAAGAAGGTATATCCTAGAAGAAAAATCAAAGGACAAAAAGAATAAGAGAAGGTCAAAAAATGAAAATTTATGAACCCCAAAAACAAAAGGAGACCATGCAAGTCTGCAAGTCTAAATGCCACTACTATTTACTTTTATGCCTAATAATGATTGTGTTCAACTTGTTATTCATACAACAATACATGGTAATCAAACTGTTTAATATTGGTTATTTCATGCTTTGAATTTTATGTTTATAGTTAGAGAATAAAATATGACCAAACAGTTTAATCTTGGTCGATCATAGATAGGTAGAGAAAATAAAAGGAGCTCATAAGCTTAATTTGAGCCCTTGGATCATATAACATTAGAAATAGATAGTTTGTTTTATAAAAGAAATAGATGATAAGGTTTTTCTAGCCTAAATGCACCCAAAGAAATGAAGACAACATGTTAGGATAAGAAGTGGGTAAGTAGAAGAAAGGTTGGTGAACTACAAAGTTAATTGGATCAAAACACATGAATCATGCTTATACACATATTTCAACATGTATCATCAGTTATGGAAGAAAAACAAAGGTTTACAAGTTAATGTGATTAACTCCCCATCATTCATTTTTCGCCTATACTTACTAATTTCCTACCCACAAGTATGTTCTAGTACTTTTAATCCTACAATTCAAAGAGGCTCAGAGCATTTCTCTGACTTTTGGTGAGATAAGACCCTCAACTTATTGACTTATGCACACAAGTGCTAGAATCCCCTTCACAGAATTGATTCCCCCTTCACCCCCTAAGAAAACCTATTTTCCGAAGGTTAAACACCATTTCCATAGGAAACGTGAAAACCCCCATGTAACTCCCTTTTCACCCAAAAACCCACAAAAAGCACTTTATCCTAAGTATAAAGCATAAGTGCAAATGTCACACTTTACCTTTTTACTTAAGGAGAAAATACAATCCACCCATCACATTTCTTATTAATTTCTGATTCTATTATATAAATCCCAATGTAAACCTTTTCCCATATATTAACTAATCCCTGTGTAAATACCCCCAACCCTTAGTTTTAATAGAAACTATATTTTTATCCCTTGTCCCAACAAAACAAATAAATCCATTCATTAACCCTAAATAATCAGAAATCGCTTGTGATTAAAGCATCGGGCCCCCCCAAGCCTTCTTACATTTCATCCATGTTGTTTCATTACTTAACCACTATCCAATCATCTACACTAAAATCTGACGATGCATAGCCTTATCGAGCTCACCCAATGCCCGAAATTTACCCAAAGCTAAGTTAAACCTCCAT
Source organism: Pinus taeda (assembly GCA_000404065.3). NCBI lineage: Eukaryota > Viridiplantae > Streptophyta > Pinopsida > Pinales > Pinaceae > Pinus > Pinus taeda. The sequence goes on along the minus strand of APFE030360239.1, from coordinate 74,016 downwards.
TAATCACAGCCTGAAGGTTTTAAACATGTGATTAATTCCTAGATAAACCCAAACCGCTGACAAATAAGGCTCTGGGGTTGGGTTGTGTTATATTCTTTCCACGACTAACCTACCTATGGTTTTCGCTCCATGGTTTTGGACGCGATGGTTTTCGGTCGATGGTATTGATGCTTCGGCATGTATAAATATGTATTGTAACATTGAAAGGAACATAATGAAAAATCAAGCTGGTAGTCTCGATTTTGAGATCCAGTGGGAAATCTCTGTTTATATGTGTTTTATGTGTTATGCTCTCGCATTTTTCATTTTTCCTATGATTTAGAATTCGTATGCAGGTAATTTATGTACAGGGTTAAAACCTACAGAGGATGGGGCGGGCAATTGAATTATTGCCTCAAACTTGAAGGGATCTACACGAATCCCTTCAGTCGACATGATGAATGCCAGCAACTGACTAGATGTGATGGCGAAAACACACTTATTCGAATTCAATCTGATTTTATAAAAACAAAATTGTTTGAAAATCAATTGAAGATGTTTAGGATGATCTATTATCTTTCGAGAACGAACAGTTGAATCATCTAAATAAGCTTCGATAACATGCTTGATATCGTGAAAAGTATACAACATGGCCCGCTAAAAGGTAGCTCCAGCACTTTTAAAGACAAAAGGCATATTTTTATGTGCAAATGTACCCCAGGGGAAAATAAAAGTTGTCTTATGTTGATCTTATGGATGAATAATGATTTGATTATAACTGGAAAATCCATCCATAAATGAGAAAATTTCATTACCTACACATTCATCAATAATTTGATCAATAAAGGGCATGGGGTAATTATCCTTAGGAAAGGCCTTGTTTAGGTCCCTAAATTAAATGCATATATAGATCTTTCCTTGCTTCTTGTCTACGAGGAATAGATTTGAGACCTACTTAGTCAAAGTAACAGGATAAATGAAACCCGCCTTGAGCAGCTTTTCTAGGGTTTACCAGTCGAAGCTTCTGGCGAATAGTCTTTTCATTTTCATGTCTTTATCTCATTTTGAACTATAGATGGATCTATCCCAGGAATTTCCTCATAAGACCAAGTGAACACATCTCAAAATTCTTTAAAGAGATCGCTATAAGTTTGAATTTCTTCAAGGAAACAGTTAACTCCAATAAAGACATTTTCAATAATGTTGGGATTCCTATAGATGTTCACTGGAATAGTTTTTGAAATTATAGACATGTTACCCTCGGCCAAAAACTATGTTAGAGCCAAAGGATTTAAAATTGCGTGAACATCACTAATAAATGAAGAACTGGACATTCTTGATTCTACTTCTCGCAAATGAGGGAGAAAATATGACCGATGATGCAAATCATTCCACAGTCTTTCAACTCCCACCATTGCTTCTATAATTGCTTCTTCAGATGGCAAGACCGTATCTAAGTAGTCCATATTAGAAGTCAAATCTAGAGTCCACACCAGAGCCACATCCCCATCCAACTCCTCTAGTGAAAAAGGAGTAGGATCAGAGTCTGCAGTGTTAATAATAGACAGATAAGCAATTTCAGCTGCAAACATAGGAAATTCCATTCCACCAACCTACCCCCAATCTAATGTGGTGGTAGCATAGGGTAAGGTCCAAGGATCCCAAAATAATGAGTTCTAAAGAACTCTCTTCGAGAAGGTGCCTTGGAGGATGAAATAGAATTAATTCTAGCAATAGGGGTAGGAAAATCAAATGTACCCATTAAGGAAGAGTACATTCCAATTCTTAGATTCTCCTAGGCTGCATCAGATTGTTCGCTAACATAACAGTAGATTCAGAAGATGCATTAGAATCACCTGGAGAATAATCCATCTTATCTACCGTTACAATTCTCCCTTCGTGATGAAAAAGAAGGATGCGGAATAACGATGATACTATAGAATCCATATCATAAATCCAATTTCTTCCTAAAAGGAGATTGTAATCCAAATTTGCATCAACTATTTCTACTTCAATATTTACAACCTTACCCCCAACACAGATGGGAAAGGCTGGAATAATCCCATGCGGTATATGAGAATGACCATCAAATGTTGTTAATAGAGTAGGTGAAGGAATAGCCTGAGGCAATCCAATAGCCTTCCAACATGATATAGACATTAAACATGTGGAATCTCCCTCATCAACTAAGGTTCGAAAGATATTGGTCTTTCAATATGTATACTTTATTTGAAAATCCATATGATGTGGGAGTCTCTTCTTGATATTTGACATGTCGAATGTAAGAACAAGAGAGTCTTTTGGATCAACTACTCTAATTGCAGTGAGAAATGCACTCCTTTGTGTTGGGCACGACTAGAGTACCTCTAATGCCAACATAGCACAAGGACTCTGAGCCAGATATTCTACAATAGAGTAGTTCTGAGCTTCCTTGACATTGGGTTTAATTGTCGAGCGTTTTGCGAAGCCTTTTAGCATTCGAGGTATAGACTCAACTACGGGCCTCTCGATATGGAGTGGATTTGAAACATTAGGAGTAGTCTTAGCCTTGGATGATTCTGTCTCACCATAATCACATGACTGTGTAGCAACGTCAATATGTTAACTCATCATATAAACATTTGATGTATTTTCCCCTTCCTAGTTGCCCCCAACGGGGGTACAGGTACTAGGATTCGTGCCAGTAAGCAACTGCTGCACTTGGGGAAAAGGGTTAGTTAGCACATCCTGGGAGCTAGAAGATCCTTGTTGAACCAATAAGAGTTGAGCATCTTGAATTTTAGGGAAAATATGAGTCAAATGGTCACCATTGCATAACTTTCATGGAAACTTTACTTTCTTCTTAGACTCTTTTTTACCCCCTCCATCATCATTGTCGGGTTTGTTTTCATTACCCTTCCCATCTTCATTCTTTTTCCTACCTCATCATTTCTTCTTTCCATCGGATTGTTGGTTTCCTTTTGGGTTAGAAGTTTGAATGGCATTTATAGATGAAGGTTGACAAGGCATAGTCATTGATGGCGATGCCTGCATAAAAGAAGCAATTTGTAAAGACAATTGTTGCAATTGATTTAGCAGGCTGCCCATGTTACTATCAATCATTCTGACTAGTCCATCGGCATGGGGACCTGGCTTCATCTTGGCTAAATCAACCTTGGATCTAGGAGCATCAGGAAAAAATTTCTTAAGAACCCCAGGTTGAGAATATATAAGTTCTAGCTGCTGGGCTCTAAAAATAGCATGTGGTGAATACACCAGAGAGCGACACATCCTTAGAAATATTAAGTTGCAAAGATTTAAGAAACCATTCAAGAAGGAATTCTTGCGGAATATCGGCTTTAAAGAGCCTCTTCCTTCTCCTCCATTCTTAGATGTGATCCAAAATGTGGGTTACCTGGTCTTGGTGGAAATTAGCTAATAGCTCAGTTCCAGCATCATAACGAACAGGCAACTAAAAATGGTTTTAAAATATTGTAGCCAAATCACCGAATGAAGCGAAGGTGCCCCCTAGGATTTCAATGTACCATTTAGCCACATTCCCAGTTAGGGTACATTGGAATAATCTCAACCTAATTGAATCATCTATCAGGGAGTTTGACGAACACCATAAGTCAAAAGTGGTTATATGGTCGCCCAGATCTTCACTAGTCTTCCCTTCGAATTTCAGTATATCCGACGGAAGTTTGGTTGAAACCGGAGGATAGGATGGGTTATATTGGATCAGATCATTAGTTAATTTGGATAGATCTGGCAAGTTTAACATTTCTAGGAAAGGTAAGCGTGGAGGACCCTGAGGATTCCACCCGGTCTTGGCAAAATTTCCAATGTTTTGAAAAGAATACCCTGGATTTGTGAAGGCACCAGGTTGCCTAAACTAATTCATAGAAAAACCTAAACCATAAGGATAACCTTGTGGCCCAGATAAAAAAAAAATATAAATAAATAAATAAATAAATAAATAGGAGTTTGTCCAACTCCTGCCAAAGAATTTCCATATACAGTGAAACTGCCCCCTAGAGAGGTGTTGAATGGGTCAAAGAACCCTTGGTATGGTTTCCATGCATAAGCATAAGGAGAAAAACTCTAGAATTAACTCGTGGAGGAATACGCCATATTCCCCTGTTGACCAAAAGATAACTGATTCCCAGCTCCAAGTCCGCTAAAATTTGAGTTAGTCCATCCTTGAAAAGGATTATAACTTTGACCCATGGAGGGAAAAGGTATTGATCCTAAAGTTGGGTTAGAATGTGGTATATGACCACTCCCAAAAGGGAAACCCTAAAAAGAAGTTGCCCCACTCGCCATGGAAGTCATAGACATGGAGGTTGATGATGGAAAACTTAATGGAACCAAAGGAATTGCGTTTGTAGGCATTCCAAAGAGGAAAGAACCAGCGCTGAAGGCAAAAGCTTGGGTGCCCCCACTCGAGGATGGAATGTAGGTAAAGCCAAAAATTGTAGTGCTAGGAGTGACTAAAGGTATGGAAATTGTACCTCCTCCTTGTTCTGATAAAGGAGTTTGTACACTAGTAGCACTCGTAGTTGAAACCATGCTCTTAGTAGGGGCCATTAAAGGAAAAGATCGAAATAGACCAAGGCTCGAAGGCCTGTGGGTCAGAGTCCTGACGTATAATAAAACGTCTAGATAATTGGGAGGAAGAGGAGAAGTATGATTCAAAGGAGACTCAGGGATTTCTTCAACCTCTATAACGTCTTCCGATTGGAAGAGGATTCTAGAAAGGATTGGATTATTCCTTTCCAAATCTCTACTTATACTAGGTCTATTTTGTGAATCAATAGCTTGAATTAGACCATCAATCTTCATTGTGTCTATTGCCACTAATTGGAAATTACCGACAGAATTTTTCCTACACCTTCTAGAATAAGGCTCAACACTCGCAGGTGAAAACCCATGAAGCCTCCTAGACCGACGAACTGGTCAATCAGCCACTTTTAATTATATTTAAGATAACTAATTGAAGACTCAAAAAAATTATAAAGATAGGCCAATTAGGAGCAAAGAGCACTCTCTAACAAAGTCCCTAAAAGATACAGTCAATCAAGCTACTTCTAAGTATTTCTGCTCCAGGTGATGAACACCGGAGAGCAATATACAATAAACTGAAATCAACGACCTTCCGAAAATAGTTTAGGATAATGACGACCCAAGCCTATTAGTGAAGGTAACAAAAACAGTTATGCTAACCTCCAAATAAAATCCTTTTCCAATGCAAGCACCCAAGATTCGCAAGGGTACCCTCCAGAAGTAATAATGAATGTGATGCAACGTTTGCCTCAGATGTCGCAGGATTCCCCTCTACAGCCACCTATGTGATCCCTAGAAATAGCAACTATGGGCTCCAGTACGTATGAAAAATTGAGTGGAACAGTCTCGAGGTGGGATCCAACAAGTAGGAAAGGGGGTATCTCTCTTCCTTTCCTTCACTCTCCCTCATGCTCGACTCCCAAGCATGGAGGTTTCCTAGTCTTTCTAACGACATTGGATTTCACTCATTATTCAACATCTATGTTTGATAGTTTGAATGGACTTGGAGAGTTAACTCTCCACTCACCTATTCCAAGACCCTAAAGAGCTAGACTTGTTGGTGTAATTAATGACAAATTAAAAAAATTATAGTTCTTTTTATTTAAGCGCTTGATTTTAGAGGGTTGTTCTTTAAGACACGGGTATAATGAGAATGAAACATATGGTGCTTTTGACGCAAAAGAAATAAATAGAAGTTAGCTATATGAAAATGCAACTATTTTCTTCGATGAAAAGAGATTTCTACTTGGTTCTACGAAAAAATTATATAAGAAAAATATTTATTTTTTCTTTTTTCAGAAATGCACTCCACACACTCAAAATCTAACAAAAAGACTAAAAATGCTTATAGTGCAAACCAACCTAATGCAAACTATAATGATGACACAAGATCCTATGAATTCTCTTATAATAAGCAAATGTGTTTCTTTACAAAATCAATAGGCCAACTTGACTACAAATAGGGCATGCATTCGATGAAAAGACTCCCTTGAAACCAAGCAAAATTGATTGAAAAAAGTTCACAATTGCTCAAAAACAACAAAGAAACCCAAAAAAAAAAAAAACAAAACAAAAAAAAAAACAAAAAAAACAAAAAACAAAAAACAAAAAAAAAACAAAAACAAAAAAAACACAAAAAACAAAAACAAAAAACAAAACAAAAACAAAAAAAACAAAAACAAAAACAACAAAAAAACAACAAAAAACAAACAAAAAAAAAAAAAAACACAAAAAAAAACAAACAAACAAACAAACAAACAAACAAACAAACAACAAACAAACAAACAAAACAATAAATAATAATAAAATAAAATAAATAAATAAATAAAAAATAAAAAACTTTGTTTTTGTCTTTTTCTTTTTAAAAGAACCCAAAGAAATTTTTGAGACCACAAAAGACTACTAAACTTCAAAGGCCAAAAGCAATCATAAAAAGTCCCAAAATCTTCAAATTATGCACATCACCAATGTAATGATACTTGAAATAATAAAGGACCATAGACTTGAATAAATTGATCTAAACGGTAGTACGCAAAACTTCATCAAACCAAAAGAACGTCAAAGAAGACTTTCAAGATTTCTGAAGAGGCACTCAAAAACCATGAAAAACAAAATAGGTCAACCAAAAAAGAAAGAAAAGTAAAGCAATCTGAAAATTGGGTTATAAACAAAACTGCAATCAATTTCTTGTTCTACGAAATTAGAATAGCCAAGAACTTCAACAAGAAGCCTTGAACCCAAAGATCAAACTGAAACCTTACTCAAAAAGCAAACCCGAGGTTAACTAGGTTTTTCAACAAGAGGAGGATTGAAGATTGAATACTTGCAAGAAAGCATAGCTTTACAGACAGTGAATGACCACAAAATAGCAAAAAATACCAGGAAATAAACTTAACTGAACCAAAGATTTGAAAAATTAATTCAAAATAAGGTATACATGATAGTGTAAAGACACAGAAGTGTGTATACGCGACTAAAATAGAGGAAACTCATGTATACGCAACTCTATTTGGAGAAACTAGAGTGTCTATTGTTACACAACATTTTGTCACTATCCCTGTACTCCCCATTCCATGAGCGTGGAGTACCTCTATAGTGAACCCTACATGCTTCCCCTTCATGAATAAACTTTCATTGTGTCCCTCTTCATGAGTAGGACGATTCCCTTTTGCATCATTTCCCAAAAATATTATGTTTTTCCCAATTTACAAGACTGGCGCTAATGACCAATGTCCTCCTCGCCGATATGCAAGGATTAAAACTATCCCTAGCACCGACCAGAGCGACTGAGCCTTGTTCCAGTCGCATTGATCCTCTTTTGGAAAGTTTTTTAAATAAGGCGCTGAAGCTTCCAGCTCTAGAAGCTTCTTAACGGAAGTTTGGCAAATGGTTGGGTGAGGATGTCAATTTGGGCTCCTTTCCCCTATTAGGATGGAACTACCTCAAGAGATAAGACCTTCTCCCATGAGAAGAGGAACCATCTCCCATCCATTCATGCTATATAAACCTCCCTTTTTCCCAAGCACAAGCTAGGGTTAATGTTGGTGTGCTAGTGCTAATTAAGTTTGGATTAATCAGCAAGTTATTCATAGTTGTAGCTCTCTAGTTGTGTGTGAGGGAGAAGTGTGAATTTGGTTTAGTGTGGAGACTAAAGGGAAGAGCCTTAAAAATATCATTTTTGAGGCCACCATGAAATGCTAACAGAAGTGTGTGGGAACCTGGTTTTGTCAGAGGAGAACATCAATGTCAAGACAACGGTTGTAATCTCTTCTTGATTTAATATATATGCAACTATCAATTGATTTCCTAAATAATGTGTCATCTCACATGTTTATGGATTAATGCTTCTTGACTTGTTAAGTAGGTTGAATTACAATTTGTCTATTATCACGGTAGTTGTTTGTTGTTGTTTACTTGTTTCAAGTGTTCAAAGAAGGAAACGGGAGAGAGCTGGAGCAAGCAAGCAAGGTCATCACCAAACGGGATAAGTGTACTAAGAAGTAGGCCCTCTTAATTGGTTCTAGCCTAAGGAAATCTTCGATAGAATGTCTTGTTTGTGGCTAGACCTGCTATTGGGCTAGAGGAATTATTTGTGTCTGCACTTATAATTTTACTTCACCCCAAATTGGCGACTTTGCTGGGGAGACCAATACTTCTATTTGCTTACTTGAAATTTCATGGTTTTGTGTGAATTTTTCCAATTTCTCCATTTCCCTTTACTCCTGTATGCTTTGCTTTCTTTTTTGCTCTAGGTCTGAAATTCACAGTAGCAAGTATGGTCTCAGCCTTTGAAATTTTTTATTTTTTCTTTGCATCCTAGCTCAGCACGCTTATTTCACTGACAATCATGCTGATCAACATGATATACTCAAAAACAGTTGCACCGACCCCCTTCTGGCACTTGTTGTCAGTTAGGGCCCTGTGTGAAGTTCCTTTTTTTTTCTTTAAATCCCTCGATTGGTGCTAGTTGTCAATTAGGCAATTGCGTTGATCAGGCCATCAGCACTAGTTGTAGTACTGGTCAGTCGCGCTGGTCATGCCTATCGGTGCTAGTTTTCAGTTAGGCAGTCACTCCAGTCTCTGAGTTAAGAAAAAATTAGAATTTCTCCCATTCCAGTGTCAGTGTGTCTTGACCCTCGAACTCTCTTCTTCCTCCTAGAAGTGACTAGGATGCTTTGTTTGCTTCATCTTCAATTGAATGAGTGAAAGAGTCTCATTTGTTCTCTTATTTCGAGTGTCTCTTTTCTCATTCCAAGCATAGATTACATTCCTTGGTTTGTCAATTGAAACATTTGGGTGTTTGGATTATATGATTCAGGGAAGAAGTTGCTTTTAGTTTCATTCATCATGCTTTGGATTTGATTGATGCTTGTTTGTTCATAATTGTAAAAATTTTCATTAAAAGTGCTTTATGTGAAAGATTCATTTTGCATTTTATGAAAAGAAGGACATCATTCTAGTTTACTTAAGCAAAAATATTACATTAGTAGCGTCATTAAGAAGATAGAATTGCATCTTCATAAGAATTGGAAATGAAATGAAACTTATTTTGTTCTTAAGGGAAGATTAATTTCATTTAGGACATTTATTAGAGAAAGATTTCATTCTTTGATTGTTGCATTGATTTTGTGTTCCCTATCTCTCAATTAGTGTCAACTTTCATTGAAGACAAAGATCTATTTTCTCATATAGCTTCATGTAGGAGTTTTTTCAAATGACATTAATAGGGCCTTGTAATTGAAACATAATTCAAGATCAACCGTTGAAATTTATCAAATTAACCTAAGGAAGCATTGAAACTTAACGCTCACATATAGAGGTCTAGGTTAGAGACGTGTACCGACGTATTAAAACCTAGCAATTGTCATTCGCTTCAGCACTAGACAATGCTAGTACGGACGTGTGCTTTCCATACCATCATGTATATAAAGGGAGACCCCACTAGGTCTACAATCCTTTATCTATAGGAAGCTGAGTCTGCTACCTTGTAAACGTGATACACCGAACACAGCATTCAAGGAGATTATCTGCCCTTACTTCTCGGTTCACCGAGAGGTATTCTGCAGTTCACAATTACCTGGTAATCTTTTTGCCTAGATTATCTTGAGCAATCATTTTGGTCTTTTTGACTCTTTAAATTTAAAATATCATCGAGAACTTTTCCTTTCGAGCTCGTTAAATCCGAAAGAAACTATAGCCATATTTCATCATTTTCTCCACTCTTAAAACATGAAAAGGCAAAGTTTTGTTTCAATGTTCTAAAATTAACTTCCCACGAAATATTCCTGGTAAAAGTTATTTTCCTTAGTTATTATTTAGGGTCGATTCCAATGGAAACATTTCCAGAGTCCACCAATCAAGGATCCCCCTTGGATGGGAATCCTGGTCCCTTTCCTTCTTTTGGAAATGCTAGTGCTCCTTATATGGCAATGTTGTCCCTCCCTGAGTTAAGCATTGGTTTACCTGTCTGATTATTTTTTACCTCGGTGGTCCCAAGTGTCCCAACTCATGTCTAGTCTTCTCCTTCATTTGAACCAGATCATGTTGATTCTAAGGTTGACCTCTCACCTTCTTCCCCTATTTCTTCATCTTCCTCTTCTACTTCGCCTGGTGAAAGTTTGAAATCTAGTAACCAGTAGGCCAAGAAGAAGAAGAAAAATTCAGATAAGTGAGAGGCCAACCATGCAGCTATTTCTCTAAATGCACTTCCCATAGACAAACCTTCTAATCCTCCACAGAAGGTTAGATTCCCTTGCAATTTGTGTAAGGGTGACCATCTCCTTCGAGACTGTCTTGGCATTCCCATAATCTTAGAGGCATGGTCTCAAAATCTGGATCGACCATCCCCATCAACCTCTAGATATCATGTCGATGTTGCACCTTCGGTTAGCGATGGTAAGAGGAAAGGGAAGATTAGATTCCCCTGTAGGTTACATGAAGGAGAGCATTTTCTTCACCTTTGTCCTCTCATGGATAAAGATTCCAAACTTTTGGAAAAGCTTGCAGCTCCTCAACCCCAACTTCTTGTTGGTTATCAGAGGCTTTCTTATAACCCTCTCTTGGTTGGTAAAGAGAATGACTTGGATTCATCTCTTTCCCATCTCCTGAGTGTAACTCTCTTATGTTTGTTCTTGACCAACCATTGGTCGAAAAGAGTGTCGACTTGTCTCCACCTTCATTTGATAACTCCATTGCAGAAGAGAGTGGATATCATATTGCTCATGTTCTTCTCATCTCCTCATATTCTCATGAATTGAAGAGTGACCCTCCCATCCCAGTTGTTTAGGAGAGTCCTTCTCCTATTCCTGTACAACATGGGGCAATCATATGATTCCCCAACCAAGTAGTTCTGTCGTTTCTTTCAATTGGAGTCACTTAACTGCTTTCCACCTCCTATCTTATGTGCATTTCCAGATTGCAGTACTGCCTATAATATGGCAGTACATGGCACTATATTAGATGAAGGTGCATCAGTTAGCATCATGTCTTCTACTACTTGGCAAGCTTTGGATTCCCCACAGCTTGTGCCTATCACCCAGAATCTGTTGGCTTTCAATGGAGGAACCAATCAACCCTTAGGGATCCTTCAGAAGTTTCCTATTACTTTGGGAGGAAAGGTCATCTACATAGAAATGATGGTATTCCAAGGTCCATTAGATTTAAATCTTCTCCTTGGACATGACTATGTTTATGTCATGGGAGCTCTTGTTTCTTTGCTTTTCTATGTGGTTTGTTTTCCGCATGAAGGGAGAATAGTGACCATTGATCAATTATCATTCATTGATCACCAGGTACCTCCTTTACAACCATCATCCCTTATCGGCTCTTGTTTGCAAGCACTACCTTCCCCGCCATAGGTCAATTATGTGGCTACCCATTCCATCTATGCATTTTCTAATAATCACACAGATGATATAGTCCATTATGTACTAGGGGCATTGGAACCCAATCTGTTTATGGTACCAATTGACATGTATTCCTCCTAGAGCATGGTTCTCCTATCTAGTGAAGACCTCTTGGGATCCATGTTCTCATATGGTTCATGAACAAATGTGGTGAGGATAGTTCCTTGTCTTGTTTCCAACTCAATTAAAAATGTAACAAGAGTCATGAGGATAGTTCCTGGTCTTATGTCAACCTTGTTAAGAGATGAAACAAGGGATGTGAACATAGTTCCTTGTCTTGTGTCAAGCTCGTTAAAAAATGAATCAAGGAGTCTGATGGACAAATTCTTCCTACATCTACCTCATTAAAAAATGCAACAGATGTCCAAGGATAGTTATTTTACTATATCAACCTCATTAAACAATGAAACAACTCCCTTTTCCAAATCGATTCTTTGATTAAGATCTCATAAAATAATAGTCGAGTTTTTCCTAGATCTCACAAGTGAACCTTCATTCCATCTACCTAGTTGACTGAAATGAAGTTTGGGGGGCATGTACCTCCTTTGAGTCATAAATTCGGGGGAATGTAAACTTATCTCAAGCATAGTTTTTCATTTCAAGCTTGTGTAAACACGAAACTAAATCCAAGCAGAGTTCTCCATGGTTCAAGCTTGTGTAAAAGTGACCCATGCCCTGATTTATATCTCGTGATTGTCATTTTTCAACTAATTTTTGCTAGATGAGCCTTGGTTGTTTCATTTCGTCGACACCATCTATTTGTTCGATCATATTCTTTCACTTGGTTTTTATTCCTTTCCTGAGGGAGTGCAATGATGAGCGGTTTTGTTAGCCAACCTCTTGACCATTACATGTTTAGGAAGTTCTGGAACCAATTGCTACCCTTTATACCACTCATTCCTCCAGGAAGAGTCACCTTTAAGCTCTTTTCTGACTCATACAAAATGAAAATATCACCAAGTATTTTTCCCTTTTTGACTTGTTAAAGAGAATAAAATGGGGGGTTCGCTTTCAAGCTCTTTTCTGACTCTTTAAACACAAAAATATTGTCTATCTCTTGTCGTTTTGAACTCGTTAAAGGCTGTGAAATATCATTTACCCAGTATATGTTTACCCCTTTTTCAGGTTGGGATAAACTATTTATGAAAAAGGTACTCCTTGATGGAAATGGTCAAGCAGTTCTCTCAAGTATCGTTCTCTACCTTTTCGGGATCGAGAGACACAAATTTACAAAAAAGGATCATGTGGAGTTTTCTTTTCTGTGTCTTTTTCAAACTCTCTAAACATGAAAAGGATACCGAGCTACACCTTTGTCAGACTCATTAAAACATACAATGACATCAGATTCATCAACATGACGAACACGAGCTTATCTTTCTTAGGGCTCGTTAAACTTACTAGGTCGAATTCATTCGAAGGATGGACTTATAGTGCAAGCATATACTATCCTCTTCAAGCTTGTGATTAAATGAAAATTGGGGTACCTACCAGAAATGGTGGGGGGAAATTTGGAAATTCGATCAGTTGTCTTGGCAGCTCACTCTTGAACATGACACCTTCTACTTCGTGTCGGGTTGGTACATCCTCACTTCATCTTCGACCTTCTTGGGTTGGGCCATTTATTTTTTCCTTCCATTTGATCTCTGCCACGTCATCATGACCACCGATCCTATGGATCCAAAACCTACCAAACTTCTAGTCGTGCCGTCGATATGTTCAAGAGTTGTCCTTCTGCAGCTACACTTAACCCTAATTCTCTATATCATCCAAAATAATTTTGCATCCCTTTGTCTCATGTTGATTATGTGGGATACATTATGGCCCTCCTTCGACATGGTCGCTTCCTGTCGACTTCAACTCATTATCCAGGAAGTTGACCGAGAGTCCCTTCTAGTTACTTAGAGCTTGCATTCCTTAATGGCAAGTTCTTCGCACTCGACAACAAGTTCCCATCATTGGCTTTCGATTTAGTGATTTCATGGGTGTTCGAATACAGTGCCTTTATTCACATTTCAGGAATTGTGTTGATAATACCTTGAGGACCATTGTCATTATTGGTGGTTTCTCTAGCGCTTGTTAACAATTTACATCATTGGCTGGTAATCAAGCAATTTTCTAGCATGTTCGACGTCAACACATCTATTCACACATTAGAATCTATACTTTGGTCGGGTCATGTTGGAGTGCAAGACCCTGGGCTCAGATTACAAAAGTCCAGGTTGCAAGGTGATGTAATATGATCATGTTGATATACATGTTTCTCTTAGATGGATGGTTGTGACCATCCAATGAATTGTCATATATGATCCTTCTTATTATTGGATGGCTGCAACCATACCTTGGTTTTGATATGATCCTCTTTATCGGATGGTTATTCCCATACCTGGATCCATTTGCATGATCTTTCTCTAGATGGCTGCATCCATCCCATGATTCATGTATCATTTGATAGAGTGTTTAGTTATGTATATGTATATGTAATTTCTTGCAGGTTTTCCAACAACAAACTCCAGTTCACCGCACTGATTCATAAAGCATTTCATCCCTCACTCTAGTTCAGCCTTCACACTTTAGGGGGCATCTGTTACACAGAATTTTGTCACTATCCCTGTACTCCCCATTCCATGATCCTAGAGGACCTCTACAATGAACCCTACATGCTTCCCCTTCATGAAAAAACTCCCATTATGTCCCTCTTCATGAGCAGGACAATTCCCTTTTGCATTATTTCCAAAAAATCTTTTGTTTTTCCCAGTTTACAAGACCGACGCTAATGACCAGTGTCCTCCTCATACAAATATGCAGGGATTAAAACTATCCCTAGCACCAACCGAAGTGATTGAGCCTTGTTCCAGACCCGTCGATCCTCTTTTGGAAAGTTTTTTAAATAAGGAGCCGAAGCTTCCAGCTCTAGAAGCTTCGTAACAGAAGGCTGGTAAATGGTTGGGCCGGATGGAGTCGAGGATGTCATTTTGGGCTCTTTTCGCCTATTAAGATGGAACTAACTTAAGAGATAAGACCTTATCCCATGAGAATAGGAACCATCTCCCATCCATTCATGTTAAATAAACCTCCCTTTTTCCAAAGCAAAAGCTAGGTTTAATGTTGGTATGCTAGTGCTAATTAAGTTTGGAGTAATCAGCAAGTTATTCATAGTTGTAGCTCTCTAGTTGTGTGTGAGGGATAAGTGTGAATTTGGTTTAGTGTGAAGACTAAAGGAAAGAGCCTTAAAACTATCATTGTTGAGGCCACCGTGGAATGCTAACGGAAGTGTGTGGGAACCTGGTTTAGTCGGAGGAGAACAGTTATGTCAAGGCAACAATTGTAATGTCTTCTTGATTTAATATATATGAAACTATCGATTGATTTCATATATTTAGCCCAAAATTTATTTAAAAGATAATTATTTTTTCCACTTTAGCCCAAAAAAAGGGGCGGATAAACTATGAAAAGATTCATTTGACCCAATTCGCCTAGTTTGGAAGGTTATATTCCATTACAATCGCCTAATTTTCTGCTTGGCAATGTTAAATTCATTTGCAATCTGGTTTGGGAGGTGGTTTGGGAGGTTGTATTTGGTCCCAATAAATAAAAATATAAATAAAGTGGAGGTATGGTAAATAAATAAAATCTCTTTTTATACTTACTCAAAATGTGTGTTAAATAAATAAAAATATAAATAAACTAGAGGTATAGTAAATAAATAAAACCTATTTTTATATTTATTCCATAACCCTCTTTTTATTTAAGAAAACTTAAAAAAGAGCTTTTATTTAAGTGAATGCTATGGGAACGAATCAACAACTTGATTTTAAAATTTCCCAATTTTACATGATTTGACTTTTGTAAACCTGGAGATCGAGCGCGAGAGCTCTATAGCTAGGGTTCTGACCATACTCTAAAATGGCACAGACGACTAGGTGTAGCAACCATCCAAGACCTAACCTTCAGCTTCTTTCGACAGGGCAGTACGAGATATAACCGCAGAGCACATGGACGCCCCCGGGGGGGGCATCATTGCCCTCCCCCACAGCAAAGGCAGTGCCGCCAAGGCATGAGGGGTCTATTGTCTTTGGATCTGTCGATGAGGAGGCGCTCATCAAGGAGATCTTGCAACAAATTGAGCACAAAGTGACTAATAATCAAGCAAAGAAGAGAGGAGATACTCCAGGAAGAAAGGACAAGCCAGAGGAAAGGCCTAAGATCACTTCGAAAACCTACAAACCAATCGCAGCCGAAAGGCCAAGAATAGAACTACCAGGATAGAAGATCGATGAACGAATCTAATACATGAGGGATCACGCCCTCATTGGGAAATTTATGGGGTTCTGACCAACAGAAAAAGCCCTATATGGATGGATCGCAGCTAAATGGAAACCCAAAGGCCACATCACGCTATAGCTAGGACCGAAAGGGTTCTTTACGGCGATTTTCTTATGCATGGAAGACAAGTACAGAATCATGGATGAAGGGCCATATTTTCTCAACTCAGCCAGACTGTATCTAAGAGATTGGGTAGCAAGATTCAACCCAGATAAGGAAGACCTAACCTGGGCTCCAGTATGGATCAGAATGTATTCACTTCCAGATGAATATTGGGATGAAGGCCTACTCAAAGACATGGGAAATCGACTAGGTGAATACAAAACAACAGCGGAAGAAATGAAGCTTCACAGATATACTTCCTATGCTGGCATCTGCGTCTTCATGCGCCTGGACCAAGCCCTGCCGGACTCGGTAAGTCTTTCTCATTATGACCATGAATGGATTCAACCCTTGGATTATGAACATGTACCTTTTCGCTACCGAAAATGTCATGCTCATGGACATTTATTTAGAGATTGTCTGCTAAATTCCAAGATCAATGCTCCTAACCCCTTAGACACTCTAACCCTGGATGGCTTTGCCAAAGCACCCAGCTGTAAACGAGCGCACAAAAAGCCCTCAACCGGGAAAAAACCCCAGCTAGATTTCACCTCTATCCCTGCTACAAGTAACAGCTTTGAAATTCTAGCTCAAGCCTCCGACGAGAAAAATCTGAACTCTAAGCCCAGCTCCACGCCCATTTCCGCCTCATCCCAACCCCCTCCTTCGGGCCCTCCTCCTGAGTCACAAACCTCCAAGGGTGTTGAGGCCACCCCCAAAGATAGCCAAAAGGAGCCTGCAAAGAAATCAAATGACATGGAAGTTGATGGAACTCCAGATCAACCCCAAAGCTTAGATATATACACAGCCAAAAACAGTCAGGTGCAACAGATGGATGAAGAACCAGAAAGTATAGATATGGAAGGACTAGACATTCTAGAGCTAGAACTAGCCTGCAAAAAGAGGGAGTACGATAATATCCCAGAGCTTCAACTCAACAAACTGGAAGTGGTCATCTCAAGAGCTTATCAGCAGAAAAAACTAGGCATCCATCTGGGAAGCCACTGGGATGGCGGTATCCCGCCAAAAGACTCCAAAAAGAGGGGAAGAAGAACGGATCTCCAGCGAACAATAGCAGTCGGGAAAATCCTGGTGGACTCAGGCAGGTATGCAAAATTGACAAAGTATTACAAACCCTCGATGAAGCTCATTACATGGAACTTAAGGGGGCTCAATAGCCCATGGAAATTTAGAATATTTAAAAATATGATAAAAATGGAAAAGCCGCAACTATGTTTTCTTCAAGAAACCAAGTGTAACAGCAGTACACTAGGAAGCATCCCTTCTAAAGCATGGCCAGGTTGTCAATCGATGGTAGTGGATGCCTCAGGAGCATCAGGAGGGCTTGCAATTGCATGGAACATGAAAGCGTTAACCCTCTCCGACTTCCATGCGTCTCACCACTTCATTCAGGCCACCTTCCACATCTTAGGCACCAATATACATGGACACCTTTCCAATGTCTATTTCCCGCAGGAAGAAGGAAACAAAACTGCTCTTCTCAATACAATAGGGGCTCTGAATAAAAACAGAATGCATCCTCTTTGTATCATTGGAGGGGATTTTAACATGATCACCAAGCTGGAGGAAAAGCTTGGAGGAAGAAACAGGTTGGAATAGGAAACTACCCACTTCAAAGGCTTCATCCAAAACACCTCTCTAATCGACCTGCAATTTTGTAATGGTAAGTACACATGGAGTAATCGTAGAGCAGGGAAGTACCAAATCACTTCTAAACTTGACATATTTCTCATATTAGATAACTCAGTCTACTTAGGAGGAGATATAACTGCAGCAATTCTCCCCCATTTAGGCTCATATCATTGGCCAATTTCCCTCCAGTGGCAACGACCAGGAAACACCACAGGGAGACCCTTCTGCTTCGAAGAGTTCTGGCTCACCTACCCTGACTTCAAAGACTTCATCAAAATTACTTGGAATACCTTCATTCCGCCAGAGGGCTCCAAAATGTTTCAGTTCCAACAGAAACTAAAATATCTAAAACACTATTTAAAGCGCTGGAATTATGAAACCTTTGGAAACATCTTCAAAGCACAACAAGATTTGAATACAGAAATGGCAGATCTCCAGCAACAAGTAATCATAGGAGGTCACATGGAGGGAACCCTAGATCAGGAGCAGCATATCCACAATAAGCTGGAAGAGAGGAGAAAGTAGGAGGAGATTTTATGGAAGCAGAAGTCTAGGATTAGATGGTTGAAGGAGGGCGAACGGAATACTAAATTCTTTCACTGAACCACTGTTCAACGAAGAATGCACAACAATATCCCCTTCATTCAGAAGCAAGGTGGGGCAAGGATAGAACAGCATGAAGAAATCGAGGAGGAATTTCTAAATCTCTTCAAGCAAGTTCACCAAGAGCCCAATGCAGATAAGCGACCAGCAATAGAAAGAATCACTCAAAATGTGCCAAAGCTTATCACTGAGGAACACAACGAGCTTCTTCTTCGGCCTATACTGACTCAGGAGGTGGATATAGCCATGTCCCAACTCAAGGAGGGCAAAGCCCCTGGCCCAGATGGCTTCACTACAACCTTCTTTCACACTTTCTAGGAGCTGATCAAACTTGAGGTCTGGCAAGTGGTGGAGGAATCGAGAGCTCTTCATTGGCTGTTACCTTTTCTCAACTCAACTTTCATTGCACTTATACAAAAAGAGGAGGAATCCAACACCCCGGACAAATTTCGGCCGATTGCTCTATGCAACGTCATACACAAAGTGATCTCCAAGGTCATAGCCAACAAGTTAAAGCCCCTCTTACCTTTGCTCATCTCTCCTGAACAATCTGGGTATGTCGAAGGGAGACAGATCTTGGATGGAATTATCCTCTCGCATGAGATTATACACTCTCTCAAGCATTCAAAACAGGCAGGTATGATTCTAAAGCTTTATCTTTCTAAGGCCTTTGATAAGCTCAGTTGGACTTACATTCAGAAAATGCTAAATGCCTTTGGATTCTCTCCTATGTGGACTAGTTGGATTATGAGTCTTATCACCTCTTCCTTCTTTTCCATTCTTGTGAATGGCATCCTGTCTCAGCCCTTCAGTCCCTCATGAGGAATCAGGAAGGGCGACCCTCTTTCCCCCTTCCTCTTTGTATTAATGGCTGAAGGCTTGGGACGTCACATTAAACAAGCCCTCCTCTCCCATCAGCTTAAAGGTCTCTCCATTCACAACTCCCCAACTATAACACATCAGTAGTTTGTTGATGACAACATGCTCTTGGGCTACCCATCAGTCCAGGAAGCCTCCCGCTTCAAATCCTTGCTCAATGACTTCTCTAAGGCCTTAGGAACCAGCATCAATAATTCCAAGTCGCAGATCTTTTTCTTCCACACCCCGCCTATTGTTAAGCATGCTGTAGCCCGGATACTGGGATTCCCCACTGCCACACTCCCCTCCAAATACCTTGGATCCCCCCCATTGCCTCGTCCATCAAGCACTCCTCCTGGCGTATTATAATCGAGAAGCTTGAATCCCATCTTAATGTTATGAAACCAGCTCAAGAAAAGATAGAAAAGATAGATCAACGACTTAGAATTCAGCCTCTTCGAGGGGGC
>APFE030360239.1:17325-50296 GCA_000404065.3 Pinus taeda | reverse complement strand
TATGGGGCTCAATAGTAACAATATGGGTGCTACATGGGTACATCAATATAATAAGTGGGTTGTACTAATAACAATAAGGGGTTACTCTAGTAGTATAGGGGCCTAACACTTAACCTTTGGACGTACAGAACTCTGAACATGGCTAGTCGTGTGGTGCTCATAAAAGTAGTACTATAGGCTATGCCACTTTACTTATTCTCAATCCTAGCGGTGCCTAAATGGGTTTTAAAAAGAATATGGGATCTACAGCGAGGCTTCCTTTGGGGGAATTCAGCCACAAACTGCAAATGGGCGTTGGTAAAGTGGACCACTGTCTGCACACCCATGGAAAAAGGAGGCATTGGCCTGAGGGATCCAAATCACAGCAATGCTATCATGAGCACCAAAATTTGGTGGCAATGGATCTCTTCCCTAAAAAAACCTTGGGCTTCCATCTGGACGACCAAATATGCCAATCACAGACCTCAGGAGGAGCTCATCAGATTTACTCCCAATGTCAAAGGCTCTGTAATATGGAATGCGGCCAAAAAACACTTCCAATTGATTCAGCAACATAGTTTTTGGGAAGTAAGAAATGGAAGAACAGCACGATTCTGAACGGATGCTTGGAACCAAATGCCAAAGCTTAGCAGCATTCTAAATCTGCCTCCAAACTTCATCGGAGAGGAACAACAATAGGATAAGGTCTGGCAGTACTAGACTTAGGAGACAGAGCAAGGCTTCAAGAAATGGAAACAAGGTAACCAGCTCACTAGAAATGCAGACAACCCATTCATAGATGATCTGGAAAAGGAACTTCGCAAAAGGAGCATTAGACACTCCGAAGGCAGGGACATCCTGTGATGGGTTTACAAGCCTAAAGGTACATTTACCACTTCCAAGGCCTACAAAATTATGTGCACAGACTCAACCCCCCCTGACCCAATTTGGAGCAAAATCTGGGGGCTTGGATCATGGCCTAAAGTCTCCTTCTTCCTTTGGCTGGTAAGACATCAGAGAATTCTCACCTGGGATAAACTTAGACGAAGAAACTATCATGACCCCTCCATCTGTGTTAATTGCAAATCCCGGGAGGAAAAAATCCACCATCTCTTGGACGCTTTCCCCTTGGCCAATTAGTTGTGGGAGAAGGCGAGCTTCAGATGTCAAAGAAGATGCAGGCTTCCAGACGATATCACAAAATCTTTGCGACATTGGCAAATGAATCCATACAAAAGTGCAATTCTCAACCATTTACGGAATATTCTCCTCGGGCTTCTCTTATGGAGCATATGGAAAGAAAGGAACAAGCGAATATTCAAAGATCAATGTTCCCCGGTAGAAATCATCTAGAGCAAGCTCTGTGTGAATCTAAAAGAGACTCTGATGCTCTGCTCATGGATTATGGAGGACCTTCCGACTCTAGACAATGAGAAAACCATCTGGGAAAATTAGAATATGCAACTCCCTCAGGAACCCCACAACAAAGTCCTCCCTAAAAGCAGCAACACTAAAAAGGTCTCTTGCGCTGCCCCTCCAAAGCTCTCCTTCAATCTCAACTTTGATGGAGCCTCAAAGGGAAATCCTGGAATTGCAGGTTTCGGCGGAATTTTTAGAAATGATGAAGGCTCGCCTCTTCTGATCTACTATGGAAACATAGGGTGGGACACTAATAACTCGACTGAGTTAGAGGGTCTATGGCAAGGTCTCCTTCTTTCAAGGAATCACAACTACCATCCCCTGGAGGTGGAAGGAGATTCCCAGATACTAATCAACATGGCCAAACACCTCCTAAATGGCTCCCATGCAAAGAAAATAGCCACTAGTTGGAGGCTTGAAGCAAGATTGGAAGCCATGGAGCAAGAGCTTCTCAGTAACAGGGCCATCACCTTCAATCACATAAAGAGGGAAGGCAACAAGGTCGCTGAC
This sequence comes from Pinus taeda, assembly GCA_000404065.3. Taxonomy (NCBI): domain Eukaryota; kingdom Viridiplantae; phylum Streptophyta; class Pinopsida; order Pinales; family Pinaceae; genus Pinus; species Pinus taeda. The sequence goes on along the minus strand of APFE030360239.1, from coordinate 48,388 downwards.
TTCATGGCCAATCTGGGTGTGGAAATGAGCATACTCTTCAAACAGGGACTCTAGACATTCTAATGAATCATGAACAGGCACAGGAATGTAATCATCTGGTCCAAAATGATGTTTTCCCCCTGGATGCGAGTGCTTAAGGCTGAAAGTAAAGTGATGGGACGGGCGAGCAGTGATGGCCACCTGCTCGCCATGCACAGAAGCACTGTGTCCACATGGAGGAAGGGAAATTCTCGACGGTACAGGTTCAAAAACAAAAGACCGCAGCAGAGGAGCATTAACTCTCCGTCCAACTCTGCCTGCGAAACAGGGCTCGGCTCCTCGGCTCCCATGAATGCCATAGTAATGGTGAAAGCGCTTCGAGGTAAGGGAAGATGCAATATTAGCGGCTGTAGAATTAGATTTACCATGTTAATTCAGGCTTGGCTCGAGGTTCTACTGCTGCCTCTGGTGCTATTGGGGTTGAGCCCTAGTCCGAATTCTCAGGCCATTCCCTCAATTCTGAATTCTTGGGTCATTCCCGACCTCTATCCGTCTGTTGGGTATATGAATCTCCTACAGGATCCTCACCCATCTGTTAGGTCCACTCCACCGCCTGCGTTTGATTCACTCTATATTCTGAAATCCAATTCGGCTTTTTCTAGCTCTGCAATTATGGTTCGGCCTCGACAGCGAATGCTCAGCCGTCGAGGCACCACCAGTGGCGGGTCCTCGCACCCTTCAATCGATGCGGAGACCTCCCACCATTACCACTGCCATTGCCCTCATGCCGAAGGAGCAAGTTTTCTTAGGCCTAGCCAATTTCTGGAAGCCAACTCTCATGGGTCCTCTTCCTCGCCCTCCTTTGGCTTAGCAGTTTTCACTTTCAATACCTCTCTGAACCGCCCCCGGATCAATGCCCATGTTTCGGTGCTTTTCATTGAGGAGGCCCAAGAAGAGGGCGAATCTAGTGCTCAAAGGGAGATGACACCACCAGTTGAAACCACGAGAGCTATGGAGACGCCCTCTGTAGATCCCGTGAAGGTAACAGAAAGACCATCCATCCAGAAGGAGGACGTCAAGATGGAGCCTATCACGACTACAGTAGAGGAGGTCCAAGCACAGGACATGGAGGAATAGGGCTGGTGCAGGATAATGGAGGAGGTTCTTGAAGATTAACTGCGGCTCCTTCTCAGGTTGCGTGGCCCGTAAGGGAGGGATTTTGTCTATTCCATTTTTTGGCTATGTGTCAATGTGTCAATGTTGTAGAGCATTTTTCGGTGTTCAGGGTTTGGTTTTTTACACATGGATGGATACTGCTCTGTGTCAAAATGTTTTTGAAATCCCCTGCGCGGGAATGGTCTTTTTGATTCCTCTAGCCCCTGCGTGGGAAAGACTAATGGTCTGGTTCGTCCTCTTAAACTGCGAACGCTGCTGCTCCACGCTGCCATTACCTCCAGGTAGTTGGTTTTTTTTACAGTTTTATTGTAATTGTACTCTATTTCTGTATATAATAGATTAGTTTTACCGAGAAAAAAAAAAAGTGAATGCTATGGGCCAAATACCATATTTATAAGAGAGGTGTGGTAAATTAATAAAAATATAAATAAATGAGAGGTATGGTAAATAAATAAAACATTGTTTTATATTTATGGACACTCAAGGGTGTAAATAAATAAAAATATAAATAGCGTGGAGGTATGGTAAATAAATAAAACCTCTTTTTATATTTAGTCCATAACCCTCTTTCTATTTAAAAAGGTTCAAAAAAGAGGTTTTTATTTAAGTGAATCCTATGGGCCAAATACCATATTTATAAAAGCGATATGGTAAATTAATAAAAATATAAATAAACGAGGTATGGTAAATAAATAAAACATTTTTTTATATTTACTCCATAAGTCACCTTATATTTAAGACCACTCAAAAAATGTGTTATATTTAGGTGAAGCCTATGGGCCAAATACCATGGGCCAAATTATTATTAATACCATGTAAAAAAAACATTATGAACCCTAATATTAGTATTAAGAAAAATAAAGATGGCACATGGTATTGCCCCATGGTATTCATATGGAATGTATCTTATTTAAAGGGGGGAATTAAACCAACATATATCCATATTTACTCTGGATCTACTAAGCCTTGAGAAGGATCAAATATCGTGATATGAAAACTAGCATAGAGAGAAAAAATATTTGATCCCTCTCGGGGCTTGGTAGATCAAGAGTAAAAATGGATCTTGTAATTCAATGTCACTTAAACAATTTAACTTGGTTAAAATAAAAATCAGTTATTAATTTTATTAATGGTAATACCATGGTATTCATGTGAGCATAGACTATTTAAAGGGGAAGTTCTATCAGCTTAGATCCATCTTAATTCTGAGTCTACCGATTGCTGAGAGGGATAAATAGATTTCATCCCTCTAAGAGTGGTAAATGTGGAGTTAAGATGGATATATGTTGGTTTTTATGATAATGAATATATTAAATAGACTTAGGAAATTATATTGTAAAAAACATCTTAAGATGAATGGTTAAATCTATGTTTAGTCAATTCACAAAATTTAGTAAAAAATACCAATAAAAAAATCAAAACATTGAAATCTTATCACTCTTTCCACATCACCCTCACAGAAGAGAGATAGTCGCTACCCAGATGTCCCACCATTTTTTAAACGTTCTCAATATGATATGCTCATGAAAAAGTTAAGGTACTGATGTTGGATTAGTTGTTTGAAAAATATGATAGTTTGTACAACCTTTCATCTTATCTATTATTCTTAGTTTGTCGTAATGATCTGTAGGGGTTGGGCCATTGCACCATATTGTCCTAAAAGGCGGAGATTGTGCACCAAAAAGGAAATTAATCCACATGTTAAAACATTGTTAAAATATGCAAGACATATGAAGGTAGTGAATTATGCTAATAAGCAATTTAGATTGGGAGAGACGTAATTAAATTTTATTATTTAAATGAATATTTCCAATTAAAATAATAATAAATCTACATTTATAAATTTATATATTGATTGGAAGGCTTCTGACAATGGTCATTTCTTTCCATTAGATCCCCTTTAGGCCTTTGGCATACCTACTACTTTCTTATATTATATAGTTGGAGCTTGCTACTTGTTGGCATGTTGGGGTAAACAAACTTGATGTGTTTTTTTTTATCTCGCAGTTTGAGTCTATGAAATAAGAAATAAATTTGATAGCTTGAAAAAAGTGGTAGAGAAAAGATTAATCTCTCCTACCTTTACAGAACTGGATGTCAAGATCAACACCTACAAGAAATTTGTTGTGTAATATTATCAAAACTAATAGAAGGATATGAAAGAGTGTACAGTAAGAACCTTGACAAACATGGCCACTGAAACTTGAAACATTGTTTGTAGGAAGATAAAATTATGTTTCTTTTTCCCAAACAAGTATGTTAGTGTATTACAGTTTAATGAATATGTTTTCCTATTATCATATATGGTTTCATATTTTAACAAAACATTTGCCAAGACTTCATAATGTTTTATTATTCAGTGAAAGATTTTCCAAGATCTTATAAGATTTTATAATTCAGTGAAAGATTTGCCATGACTTTACAAGATAATATAATTTGGTGAGAGATTCACCAAAAAAATTATATATACATATTATATTATTGATAAAATTGCCTCCCATTTTTCTTATGTATCATGGGGATTCGCCCATTTATTATACATATAAATTTAGTGTGGTTCTTAAAACTTTCCCTGGTAGGAAGAAGAGGTGTTACCCGGAGGTCCTACGTTTGAGGTCATTCCCGTAGGGTCCAAACCATCTACTTCTTCCAATGCTTTAGACCCTGCAACTCATTCAAACAAAGCATATACAATATTCATAATATAAATCATGTTCATGATATAGGTGTTAGGTCATATAAGCATGTAAGCAAATAAGCATTAACATAAGATTCATAAGAAAATCACAACATAAATTAATGCATTAAGATCTTAAATATCATGAATAAAACAACACCTCTTTATTGATGTAAACTAAAGGGTACAGAAGAACTACAACCTGACTCATCCACTAGCTCCAAGCGAAGCCGTCCTCAGGATCCATCCTACCCAGGCTTCAACAATCCTCCTCCATCAGTATACACAAGGATGTCATAAAGGGGTGAAGGACATCTCGAGAAGGAAACAAAGGTTTCCTATGACTTGGGAGTGCAGAAGGCACAGGGATTTCTTCAGACTTGATCAGGGATGTAATCAACTATAATATCAATATCCAATATTTTATCCCCTTAGGCCTTCCCATGGAGGTCTATTTATACTTCTCGAAATTAATTTTTCAGTTGGGAAACAATTAGGCCATGGGCTACAGTAGGTGAGTAACAAGTAAAACCCATAAAATTCACATGAATTTAAGGAGACTATATATTTTTGAATGTTTTAATGCATATAAATGGGTTGGGTATAGACTGACCCGTGTGTACACATAATTTGTACATGAAAAAACAGTGTATGGGATTTAAAACATTGGTTTTTTTATTTTGGACTAAGTCTAGAAGGGAAGGGTTTCCCTAGGCCATAACATAGAGAATCAAATCTACCAAGGGTGGTAAATGGTGCTATAACACCTTGCAACCCTCGGATTGATAATTAAACATACAATATTTTGGTTTCCTTTCTACTCAATTAGAAACATAATTGAAAGGCCATGCTACCACAAAATCTAGCAAGTATTAGAGAGGGAAACCCTCCAAGACAAGATCTAGACAAAGTGTTAACAATGGGGTATAGGCCCAATGTCACCTCATCCAAAACCCCCTACTCTTTATGCATTTTCATGATTGGAGGAGTCCCCATAAAGGAGAAATCACTTAAAAATGGATATGCTAATAATAAAGTACAAAGTTACCCTACTAAATCTCATTCAATAAGAGACATACTAAAGGTACAAGGCTTCAAAGAAGAAAATCACTCTCAAAGAAAAGCCCTAGAAAAGAATTCTCAAGACCTAAGGTTTTTATATTTTCAATGGTAATAGGTATTCACAAGGTCAAGGCCCAAGGGAAATGGTTTCTTAAAATGATATTCAACTAAGCCAAGGTTCATAAAACCCTAAATAAATTCTTCAAGTTTAGAAGAAAAAATCTAGAGTTTCCCTCTTAGAGCAACACCTAGGATAAGAGATTTTATGGATGAAATTTGTTTGGATGCCCACCAAATAAACAAGTTAGGTAATATAGTCCTATCTCTTCATGTTTAGTATCTCAAACCACCAAAACTCCTCCTCCTTGAAATTTTTCTCCAAGCCCTAGATTTTTACCCTAGCCATAAAAAGACCAAATTTTAGAAGAGAAACTTATGGATAAAATTTAAGGTTGATCATAAAGTTATTAGGCCAATGCCTTGTCGTATGGGGATATGGAGTCAATGATGTTCTAGATAAGCCTAATTCCCTTCCAAGGAGGTCGAAATTTGATGCACAAGCCAACAATATTTCAATAATTACCCACTTAATGGAATAATGGAATTTTATGGAGAATAACAAGGATTAATCCACTAGGAACGTTCATTACATGTTATACAATTAGTAATATATGAAATACTCAACTAGATATCCTTTAGAATTTATTTTCAAAAAATTAGGGCACAAACAAGAATAATCTAGAAGTAGTGATTCCATGCATTATACAATTCAAATAATAATCTTCAAAAATAGCCTCTTATAAGATAACGTGTAGTGTATCCATCCATTAGACCAAGAAATAGCTCCAAATAATCTCAAAGTCAACTTCCATGCATCAAAATGCAGCCAAGTATCTCCAAAATCACCAACAAGAAGCAAGTGTGGATTCTCTAAGAAGTCTAAAATTCATAATTTTGATAATGATGAGAGATGAAATGATCTCTCTCTAATATATACATGTCTAATGATCTCTAAATTTAACCTAAATCCCCTCAATTCATAAAATCATGGGAAAATACTAAGTGAGATTACAAGCCAACCTCATAGCGAATGTACAAACATAACAATTAACCCACAAAGAGGTTGAAATGTTGACACCATGCATGTGTAGGCCCTTCTAGGGCATGAATTGGGATCCTTTAGTGCCAAAGTGATTTAAGAGAGCTCCAAAAATCATGATCTAGGGGTTGGCCCCTAAACCTCCATGCAAATCATCTTGTGGAACACAATTTTGTGTTTAGAGAACAAAATGGGTCGCATGGATCTCCTAGTGATAGAATAGACTAATTCTTCTCCAATGTTGAGGGTTGTGAGGATGGTGCTAGCCCTCCCACATTTCAAGGGGTCAGAAAAAACTCATATGTTCTTTGGATCAATAGCCAAACCATGTGATCACTATTAAGTTGGTTAGGGCACACTAGTCCGAGTGCATCTTCTCATGAATAATGTGGGACAAAGTCCAAACTATTGGGGGTGTTGTAGTTACCCATGGAATGCAATGATTTTGTGCAAGTGGTAGGAGTCCCATGGCTCTCAATGCTTCACCTATAGGGTGTCATAATTCTCCTCTAGTGGACGTGCCCTAGTTAAGTTGCCCAATCCATGATGAAAACAACCTGCCAATCACACACAATGTCCAGTGTTGCATCTTTTCTATTAGGTACAATAATCATTAGTGCATCTAAGTGGACCAAGCTTGTTAGTCAAGGGAAAATTTACACTTCATACGAGGCTTCCCTTCCAAATTTGGGGCTTTGATCACGTAACAATGTTACCTACCTATGTTGGAGTGGCTAATAGACAACCCTATTAGTTGTTCCCAACCCATAAGGGGAAAGACAAGTCCCTAGTACATCTTTCAATCAATAACTGGCATATGAATAATGATGGAACAGGGGGGGAAAAACGGGTATCAAGGCCATATTCCATGGTCACAGGGGTAGCAATGATGAGGAAATCTACATTCTAGGAATACAAATGTGAGAAGGGAATGATTGTGTTTTCATGAGATACCCTAACCTTTTTGTTTCCACCCCACTTATTTCATTTTTCCTTTTCTTAATTTTTCTTTATATTACTACTCAAATATCTAAGAAATGAGAGCATGCTGCAAATGATGGGCAGTAGTGGTTACCCCCTTAAAGGTGGGGCAATTCATCACCCACCAAGTGTTAGGACATGTAGAGGTTCCTTTTATGGTGTGATGAGGAAACATCGGGTCTAGGAATAGGGTGATGACCATAAATATAAGGGGTATACCTCATGCTTGGATTTTTCCCATGTGTTAATTTAAATGTCTCGACCATCTTTTGAATTTTATAATTTTCTTTCTTTTTGTTTCTTTCTTGTGGCCATGATATGCTTTTTGCTTTTCTTTTAGCTGCATCAACCTTCAGGGAAATGTTTCTAGGCCCGACCAATATATATGGACAAGAGGAGGGGATGGGCTAGAACCGAGTGGACCTAGAGAGGGAAGGTGGATTATATGAATCGTAATGTATGGAGGGAAGTGATAAATATGGGATGGAAAATGGTACCACGCTATCTCAATCAGGGTTTCCCAAGTAGTTCCCTTCTCAAATCCATGGGCCATTAAAGGATGTTGAACTAGACCAAAATTTAATATTAACCCCCCATTTAAGGTGAGGAGAAAAAACCACGATAAAACCCTTACTTATTCCAAGTCACCCAATGATCCATGCCAAATTCCCAAATGAAAAACAAACATAAGCACATGACTGCACAATGAATAACATACCTCTTGGATCAGATTGTCCACCTTCTAACATGTGATCTTAACAAATGAGTGAGGAAACATAAAATTGATGTGGGTAGAAAAGATAAAGTGGCACATCACATCGACTGCAAAGTGGTTGTCATGGGTTGTCGATTTTTGGTTGGAAGAAGATGATTAGGAGAAAATTTCTCCTAGGGGGTACTCACTTTTGGTGGGTAACATTTGGCTCCAACTAGGACATGAACTCATTGTAGAGCACATGATCCATGTACTCGAACAAGTAGTTCATGAGAACTCTAGCAATCTCCTGGGACATAAACATGTATCCTGCACGTCACAAGACAACTATTAGAAGCATGTGTGTTGGGCGTAATTTTATCACCCATGTTTTTAATCAAATAATAAACCATACAGAAAAGTAAATCTATTCTAAGTGAAAATATAATCTGTGTGCAATCTAATCTAGCATGAGAACATAATATGATGATAGTACTTATGCAAAAGGAAACATGAAATGCATCCTACACTACCATGCATGCTATATTATACAAGTGCTAAGTATAGTCATATAGCCAATGTAACTAGCATATCATCAAATCAACATCATATTTCCTACCTTTATGATCAATGATGATATAAATTTGAGAGAAAACATGATCATTATGAAACTCATATGCTAGGTCAAAACGTGGGAAGTGGAAAAATAAGGTGACCATGAATCATGCAAAGGGGCCATGTAAAATTTGGAAGGACATGAATCAGGCTCGAACCATAGGATCTTTTCCTATATCCTAAAAATTGATAAATTAATGACCAATCTCAAGCACTTCTTCTCAAAATCCTCCTTAGTGGTGCAAAGCTTCACGAGACCCCTAGGGACATGATGGGAAGGATGAGGGGATGGTTGGCATGGAGGATCACAACAAATAGGTTTCTTTTCCAATAATCACATTGAAAAGGGTGAAACGACCTAGGTTCATCATCTTCAATGCTCGTGACTTGGGGAACCATAGGGGGGAACAAAGGATGACTTGAATAGACCTCCATAATCATAGGGAATATGGGGCAAGGTAAGGTCTCTACTAATATCATCATCAGTATCATAGATATTTCATGGTCAAAATGATGGTCAATTATATCCCATTTCTATTTTTAAATATGCAAGTAATCACCAATGCCAACATCCAAGGGGTTAAGGTGGTCATCTTTCTCAAGGTATTTAATAAGTACATTGTCAGAAATAACGTCCTTGAAAAATATGGGGCTATTTTCAAGTCTACTTTCTAAGGAACCCTCTTCATCAAGATCCTTATCATGCTCCATTTAAAGATTGCCCTCAATATATCTATCAATGCTTTCATTTTTTTGCTCTAGAAATGGATCTTCCGCTAACTCAAGATGTTATTCTTCACCCACTTCATCACACTCAATGGTGCCTTCCTTTTGTAGAGAAACCTTTAAGAATTAGCATTCTTCCTCACTATTTTGATAACTTGGTCCTTTATATGCCAAGAAGTATCCAACCAATACAAAGAAGGAAGGAATTTTTTTGGGCTCACGTGAACTTTTAAGCCAATCTAGATGCATACCAATAGATAGAATGAAAAATTCAATCACTATACCAAGTTGGTCCAAATTTAGCCTTGAATTATGCCCAATAAATATTTCCACATGATTTCCTGTTGAAAATGGATTCGCATCAAATACTGCCATGTCACTTTATGTATTCCAATTTTGGGTATATTGGGATCCATGTTATATCCAAAGAAGGGAAAAACTCACTTAACATGTTTATTTCCACATATCAATGACATCGGATTTGTCAGGGTGAATGAAAAAATTCCTTAAAGAATGCTTAATTCACCCTACAAGCATTGAACCTTGAAGCTCAATGAAGAACAAGGGCTTTGTTATTCCATTGTAGTCACCAAATAATGATTTATATTGTCATTAGGGAAGAAGGTAAATATTTCACAAAGGTAGACTCACTTTGTCCCCAACAATGGTGTCAAAATGCTTCCACAAAATATAGCATGTCTTGGAGAGGGAAACCCTACAAGACAAGAGCTAGACAAAGTGCTAACAATGGATAGAGGTCCAATGTCACCTCAGCCAAAAACCCATATTCTTTACGTATTTTCACCAATGGGAGGAGTCTTGATAGAGTACTCACTTAAAAATGGATATGCTACTAATAAGGTACAAAGTGACCCTACTAAATCTCATTCAAAGAGAGACGCATTACAAGTACAAGGCTCCAAAGAAGCAAAACGATCTCAACGAAAAGCCCTGGAAAAGAAGTCTCAAGACGTAGGTTTTTGAGATTTTTGATGGTGATATGTATTCACAAGGTTAAGGCCCAAGGTAACAGTTTCTTACAATGATATTCGACGAAGTTAAAGCTCAGGAAACCCTGAAGAAAGTCCTCAAGTTGAGGGGAAAAGAAACTAGGGTTTCCCTCTTAGAGAAACACCTAGGGAAAGAAATTGTATCGATGAAATTTGAGTGGATTCCCACCAAATTTATAGGTTAGGTAGCCTAGACCTATCTCTTGATGTTTAGGCTCTCAAATAACCAAAAATCATCCTCCCTAAAATTTAGCTCCAAGCACTAGATTTTCACCCTAGCCTTAAAAGTTTGCAAGCCAACCTCATAGCCAATGTCCAAACATAACAATTAACTCACAAAGTGTTAGGAAGAGTATTGAGAGGAGGGGGCTGAATCGGTATTTTTATTTCACTTTATCTTCAATTTCATAATTTTGTACACTATTGTTATTTAAAGAACCAGTGTGTGCACACACTTTTAACTAATGAGATTTACATATATCCAGATTATCGATATTTATTAACCTCCATCAGATGTTTAACTTAAATATTTCATTATTAATTCATTAGTCATTTAGTATGTTAGTAAAGAGTAGATAAATCATGGAAAATAAGCAACACATCAACACATAAGGAGACCAGTATTTTAGGTGGAAACCTAGTGTGGGAGAAAAACACCATTGTTGTTGTCCATGTCTTCTTCTTTTGTTATAAAGAAAATTCTTCTTACAATTTTGTACTACTGCAGAGTTTTACCAACACGCAAGCTCATACATGTAGGAGGCTACAACCTCCACTCTTTCTCCATCACCCACTAGAAGGGAGCTACAACCCCCTAATCTTGTTTGCTAGCTCCTACTAGAATGCATCTCCTACCCCCTGATCTTGTTTACCAAATTCTACCATAAGGGAGCTCCTAGCCCCTCACTAAATGCTACAACCCCCAGTACGTTTGTGGAGCACATTTCATAATATTCCATATTGGATCCACCTGTCAATCAGTCACCAAAACATGCAAGCCACCTTCATCAAATTTTCACACTGGACCCGCACCAATAATAAGCCCAACCAATATACCAAATGGAATCATAGAATCTGAAAATAATCACTGAATCACCACTAAATACCAAACACCAATCATTTGAATCACTAAAGAAATTGAGTCACTAAATATTGAACCAATCCTAAGTTACCAATCAACCACGAATTGATCAAAACAATACCAATCAACCAATTAAGACAATACTCATCCATTCATTGATTAATCATATTTTTAGATACCAGATAGTCATCATATAACCAATGTGTAGTCATTACAAACCCTGAACAAATTGACTTCAAAATATATACATGATTTTTCTAAAGAAAACCCATGTATATACATGCTTCCTCTACATAAAAACTTTGTACAGATCTCAATTCACTAAGTAATCAACACTGACAAATTGAATCATTGAATACAAATTTTGAATCACTGCAACATCCAATCATAGATATGCCAATATGGAATCACTTCATAGCCAATCACATGTGCAGAATCATCATTGATCAATATACCAAGCCACAACCAAATCAATCAAATCCACATTGTCAAATATAGACCATTCTAATCAAGTCATCATTGACGAACAACAGCAAATAAAACATAATTCATCAATTATTCTCACCAAGTAGCAATTCAAACCCTGGAATATATGTGTGACTTCAATTAACCATATTTTTGTGTATACACATTTATCGTGCATAAAACCTTTGTATATCTTTCAAAATACTAAACACCAAAATCAAAATCAAGAAGCAATCTAAAACAAATTATTTTAGAAAATATGTGTGACTACTGCGAGACATGCGTATGTACACGACTATCCAAAAGAAACACTATGTACATGTCTTTAAACTTCTGCATCAAAAATTCATTGCAAATCATAACACACGACAACCCTATAATTTCTACACACATACTATCAATGTCACAAAGTACTGCACATTCAGATCATACCATCATTCTAACCAAAGATCTAGCATTTTTAGCTACACAAACATAAATAGATCAAGAAAATATATACATCAGTCTTCAATACACTTTAAGATCTATTAGATTTGAGTCTTATCCTTACTCCTTGGTGCAAACCTATTCCAAATTATATCATGCATGAATAATCAATGACATTGCACACTTAGCTCCTTGATCTCCATCTCCTTATATATATTTTTCCTTTTCCAATACCACATGCAAATCCTTTGGAAATGTTGATGGTATTCACTTGACAAGATCAAATAAATGTTGTCAGCACAATACTATGGGCAATTACCATGGTAATAGCTCCTCGGTTCTTGTTTTTCATGGTTCGAATTATGTACGTGACTTTTACCCACAGAGTATATGTATGTACATGACTCTTCTTCACAGGGGTCGCAAATAATTTTCAAACTTCGCATTTTTCATGCATCTTGTGACTAAACTACCAATTATCTTTGATATCATTTGTAATAGTTGCACCATCAAACATTTCATATGTGATAGTTCTATAATCATCATATTATAACAAGGTTGACATCAAGTACATATTTTTCAAGAAGGTTTCCATCAAGGACAACACATTAGCCATAATGCCAACACAAAGGGGCTGAAATGCTAACATCATGCATGTGTAGTCTCTTTTAGGGCATGTGTTTGGCTCCTGCAGTGCTAAAGTGACTGAAAAGGGCTCCAAAAATCACAATCTAGGGGTTGGCCCATAAATCTCCTTGCAAATCATCATATGGACCCCAATTTTCTGTTTGGGGCACAAAATGGGTTTCATGGGTCTCCTGGTGATAGAATAGCTTGACTTTTCTCCAATGTTGAGGGATGTGAGGTTGGTGCTAGCCCTCACATGTATTAAGGAGTGAAAGAAACCTAATATGGGCTTTAGATCAGTTTCCAAACCATGTGATCCATGCTAATTTGGCTGGGGCACGCTAGTCCAAGCGCATCATTTCATGAATAATGCAGGCTAAAGTGCAGGTTGTTGGGGTTGGTGTAGGTGCCCATGGAATGGAATAATATTATCCAAGTGGTAGGAGCCCCATGGCTCTCAACCCTTCACCTGTAGGGTGTCATAATGCTCCTCTACTGGACTTGGGCCCTAGTTAAGTTTCCTAGCCAAGATTATTAGGTACAATAATCATTAGTGCATTTAAGCGTACCAAGCTTATTAGTCAAGGGAAAATTAACACTTCATATAGGGCTTACCTTCCAAATTTGGGGCTTTGATCATGTAACAATGTTACCTCCCTAGGTATGAGTGGCTAATAGACTACCCTATTAGGTGTTCCTATTCCCTAAGGGGAAATATAGGTCTCTATGATGTCCTGAAATCAATAGGTGGTATATGCATAATGATGGAACAGAGGGGGGAAAGGGGGTCTCAAGGCCATATGCCATGGTCAAAGGGGTAGAAATGACGAGGAAATCCACATTCTAGGCATACAGATGTGAGGAGGGAGCAATAGTGGATGCATGAGTTACCCTGGTCTTTCTTTTTCCACCCTTCTTATTACCTTTTTCCTTTTCTTAATTTTTCTTTGTATTATTGCTCAAAGCTCTAGTAAATCAGAGCATGTTGCAAATGATATGTAGAAGTGGTTACCCCTCAATTGTTGGTCAGTGGTTGTCATTGATGTCAACCCAAGCAGCACCAAGGGCTACCCCAATCTTGCATGGGCATTTTTACTTGACAAATCACTCTATTCTGAGTCAAGGATCTTCTAGATAGATTCTACTCACTGCGATGTTTTCGTTGACATATGGCACGCCATGTAATTCTTCACGGTTTGAGAGATATTTGTGTTTGAAGTTAGTAACCTTAGTTAGTGGGCTAAAACCCTATGGGGTTGTGGCATGGCACCCATAATTGGTTGTGGTCATTGAATAGTCAATAATTAATAATAATAATAAAAATATCCTAAAATCCCTCCAACGTTCACTTGCTAAGGACCCTCTCAACTCAAGACATTCATATAAATATTGACCCCCATATCCTCCTCTAGTAGGGATTTTGTGGCTTCAAAAAGATCATCGTGGAATTTTCGCTATAATTTTTTGTCTACAAAGCTTAAAGAGCTTAAATTAAAACCCATTTGAAATAAAATCTTGATGAACCTAGTGACAAAATTTCAGATCTTGGTTCACTATATTTTCTGAGATATGATCTGAAGAAGTTAGGGTTTTTGTAGGTTCCTAAATTCCATGTCAAATAGGTGACGGTGGGAAAATCGTCATAACTTTTTATTTGATCATTGGATTCCAATTTTGTAAATATTCACAGAAATAGGACGAAATTTAGTTTGTTGAGTAGATTTTTCAGGCCCAAAGGTTGCAATAGTGACACATGGCACTTCCTACAAGTTCGCTCCACTGAACCAATCTATAATCAAATCATCGTGGGAGATTGGGCATAACTCTTTCTTTAAAAATCCAATATTGATCAGACCTACGGGGTTAGAAAGAGGACTCAGAGGGCTACGAAAGAACAAAATTTCTGACCCTGGAGATCTGAAATTACATAGATCAAACAAATTCAATATTGAGCTCCTAAAAGGTAAGAAAAAGCATGCATTCAAGGATCACTTCAATAAGCACCACACATCAACAGTCAAGGGTAAGTCTCCTATAGAAAGGTATTTATGATTAGTGTTTACATTTGAATTTTGAGTATCATCTCTGACATATATTTTTACAGGAAAACGTAATTATATACAATGTCTCAGTTATATCTTCGTGTCTCTATATGTCACAATTAGTTTTTCGGATGTCCTATTATTGATACTACACATTTTATGCTACATATTCTTGATGCTACACCAAATTTTCTAAATATGCATGATGTTGTAAATTCATGTTACTTGTCTTGTCATAGTTGATAGAATGGTCTCTTTTATTGTACTTAGAACTTGGTCCATCATAAGTCTAGGGTCTGTCATCAGTTTTTATTGTATATATATTTAGGTCAATTTTGGATATAGTCTTGCATAGAGTCGAGGCCTATATCAAGAGTGAGTCTTTGTCTACTGCTACAACAAGTCAACAACAAAAGTGACAAGCACACTTAAGGTATGCATTGTAATTTTAATTTGTATTTATTCATTATTATGCACTTACATATGTTTTGCAGGAAGAGGTAAGTTCAAGGGTATTTTGTTTATTTTTGGGATTGGTTTCATCGGGAAAATATTGCATGCAAGTAGAAGAAGATTCAAGTACAACTTCAAGCAAGAATTCAAGAGCAAAAGTATCAAATCAAAGGAAGCATTGCAGCAGTACATCCTTTGAATACATGACAGCCATAGATATATTGTGAAGAAGTGTCGAGGCCAAGAGACATCATTGTAAAGTTGTAAAAGAATCATTTGTAAAAGTGTCATCATTGGAAGAGTCATTATTGTAAAAGAGTTAATCTGCCTAGAATCGAAAAGGCATTATTGGGAGGTATAGGAGTCTTTATTGGGATGATGTCATGGTTGGGTTGCAGGTCATAGTGTGATTGGGTGTTCGATCAAAATCATTGTAAATCATATTGTATCGTGGATCATTGTCCCTGGTATGGGGGTCCACAATTTTGTATTTAATTTTTGTCTTTATAGGGTGGTAGGGTGGTGCTAGGAAGGTGAATGAAGTCACCTATAGGTTGGGGCATGTAAACACTTCAAGGTGGTAGGGTGGTGCTAGGGTGAGTTGTGCCTCGCTAGGATGTTGGGGCATCCATTTAGTTGATTACTGAAAAAAACCAGGGCATTGGGGCATCCTTCCAGTGGGAGCTGGAGAAGAATTATTTTCTAGAATTCTAGGAAGTTGTTGCTTTCATTTCAGTTGGGGCTGAAGATTAAAGAATTTATTAGAAAAGAATTCAGTGGTTTTTGACCCAGAGGGGATTTTCCACCTAAAATTCGTGTGTCTACTGTGTTCTTTTATTTACTGTTTTATTGCATCAACATTAATAAGAATTGAAGATTAACTAATGCTCTGAAAATATTTAAAAGTGTTAATTTCTAAGGAATATTGATTCACTCCCCACCCCCCCCCCCTCCTAGTATTTCCAACAGGTGGGGGTAGTTCATCACCCACCAAGGGTGGACTTCAAGGTCCTTATAGATGTGATGAGGCAACACTAATCCTAAGAACGGGTGATGGCTATAATGATAAGGGATAATCTCCCTGCTTAGATTTTCCCACATGATAATATTCATGTTCCTAGCCATATTTTTCATTTAATAATCTTCTTTATTTTTATTTCTTGCTCGTGGCCATGATATCCTTTTTAATTTTCTTTTAGTTGCATCAAATTTTGGGGCAATATCTCCAGGCCCAACCCATATATGTGGACAAGCGGAAGAGGTATGCTAGAAATCAGAGGACCTATGGTCATGTGGACCAGGAGAGGGAAGGTGTAGCATAACACTTTTAATATACATAAGGAAGTAATAAATATGGAAGGACAAAATGAGAACACATTATCTCAATCGGGGTTTCCCAGGTAGTGTGCTTCCTAAAGCCATGGGTCATTAGAGGAGGTCCCACTCTACTAGGATTGAATATTAGCCCCCCATTTAAGGTGAGGGAACAAAACCATGGTCAAAACCCTTCCTACTTCTAAGTCACCCAATAATCCATGCCAAATGCCCAAATGAAAAACAAACATAAGCACCCAATTACGCAATGAATAACATACCATTTGGATCATAATTTCCACCTTCTAACATGTGCTCTTGTCAAATGGGTGAGAAAACATACAACTAATGTGGGTGTTGGAGATAAAGTGTCACATCACATTGGTTACAGAGTGGTTTTCATGGATTGTCAATTGTCAGTTGGAAGAAGATGATTAGGAGAAAATTTCTCCTTGGGGATACCCACATTTTGTGGGTAACAAACCCATCAATTTACATGATAGAATTATATTTTCTTTTGGTATTAATCGAGTTAGAGTGTTTTGAATGTATCCTTATGAAGTGTAGTATTCTTGGAAATGGCACTAAAAGGATAGTGGACTTGCTTCGCACTTGATGGGAAACAATTTGGCCACCACAAGTAACTAAACAAGTAGTGTAATCCATCTTTTAAATATAGGTTCCCATACATGCATTAAGAATAGAAAATAGTGTTGACAATTAACTATTGAGATTGTATAGAATTAAATTTTGTTTGTACAAAAGGATATATGTTGGTGAAATGAATAGGTTATAGGTACCTCATTTATAGATCACATTGGTATCAAAGTAGTTGAATATGTGACCTTGAATGAGATGCCAAGGCTTTGGAGAAGAGATAGATCAATTATTCTTCCACATATGTTAAGATAAATTCCATTACATAGAGACTACCCAAGTCTAGAGAAATAAGGTCTAGAATAGATCTATTATAAGTTTTAGCAAAGGAAAAGATCCTAGAACTTAAGGGAACTACCACAAATATAGAACCATTCTACACATGGGATAATTAGACTCTAATACCATAAGAATGTCCTCACTTAGATAAATAAGTTCATAAATGGTTTCAACATTCAGAAGAATCAAAGAAATGGTAGCAACAACATTATAGGATTATACCAAAATACTAAATGGGTGAAATGTTGGTTATTGTTTTCCCATGGTTTAGAAAATAGTTCTAGAAGCATCACAAGCAATCTCATGAAATTCAAAAGGTGAGTAAGAACACTCATAAATGAGTGGAATCTGTTGCATTGTAATTCTCTAATTAATGAAGTGCCAAGGATCCATTATAAAGAGTGTGTTTGGAATAGCATGCTACATCCTTGAGTTGGACCTTTTGGGGAAAAAACACCTATGAATTGGTAGGTGTGGTTCAAAATGTATCCAAGTTAAATCCTCGCCACAACTTTGCAAAAATAAATTGTTTTCAAGTTTGAAATCATCATTTAGCTTAAAGACAAAAAACCAAGAGGCCTCAAGAAGGTGAAATGAAACACTTTGATTGTTGGTCTTAAAAGGAAGCCATATTACAAAGGAGGGTCTTGCTTGATGAAATGGGAGACAACAAGCCAAGGGAAAATTGATACTTGAAGGAAAAGAGAAGTGGTAGAAAAATATGGCTCAAAGAGGCATTATTCTTAAAGGTGAGAGGATGAAGAAGTCATTGAGATTGTCAACATATGAATATAAAATTTTCCTTGAGTCAAAGCCATCCACAACTATTTCTAGTAAGAATGCAATAATATCCATGTTGAGAGTGCATAGCTCACCCTTTGTAATGATTTCCCACAGAAGAAGCAAATCCCCATTAAATGTTGGTTTTCCCATTTGGGTTTGTAGGGTGCAAAATCTATGTGATTTCCATGTAGATTATGTGATTGAGTTCTCTGAATGATGGATTATTCATGGTGGTAATTACTAGACTAAATCAAAACCAATTCATTTTTTTAACTCACCGCAATATTTAAATCCAACTATTGGATGCGTTGAATAGTACTACAACATTGTTATCCATTTTTTTTATCATCAACAAGAAATTTATATGCATTGTCCTCATTATGAATGTGTTTAGTCTCTTATAGCTTAATATTTTCCCATACTCCACTCAAAAACTAATTTCCTATAACTACATTATACATAATTGTTTGGATTGTATTATCAATAGCTAAATCCATGTATTCCTCAACAGGAGAATGGCCAATTGTGTGGGCTTTTATGTACCTAATTAACTAAATTGTTGTCTTGTGAAGGGGCAAGAAACCATAGATATATATGTATCATTAAGAGTGGACTATGCTCTATGTTGACTTCAACTTATGTATAGCATGGTTCTATGCAGAGCAATCTCTCCAAGATATTTTAGATTTTCAGCTACCTACAATCTATCAATAAGAGGGTAAGAGGGATGCGCCTTGCTAATTGTTAATTTTAGGGCTAGGTAATTCTTTGTTGTAGATAATTTCATTTTCAAAAAAAATGAGCATTTTCATATAACATTCACCCCATAAAATGATTTCACCATTAGAAATTATGTAGAGAGAACAATAACATCAAGAATGCATCAGAACCGTAAATAAAAATAGAAGAAAATCATGCACAATAGAGACACCAATATTTAGGTCAAAGACCAAGGAAAAACCCCACAAGGGGGAAAACCCAACAATATTATTCTTCTCAGATATTCATCCAAATTTCAATTGAGATACAAAGTATAATATCATGAGACATCGTCAATTAGACTAGGCCACCTAGGGCCAATTCAGTAGTAGAAAAGAATACTACAAGGGCATACACAAACCTCCATATCACATTGTCACAAGAGGATAGTGTACATCACTATCACTATCATAGAAGTTCAACCATCACTATAATATCATCATCATAGAGATAAACCATAGATTAGATTGTTACTACCATATCAAGGTTACTGTCTCTATCACTGTCATTCATCAACAAGATCGCTATCATTTCCATTATCAATCATCAACAAGGTCATAGTCACTACCATTGTCAGTCATTAACAAGGTCATTGTCATGGCCACTATCATTCATCAAATTCACTATTATGCAATGAGATCACTGCCATAGTCAAGGTTTTTTGTTCTATATCAAGGATCATTATCATGTTATGGTTACTTCCATATAAGGATATGATCATACATCTCAAGATCAGGCAAGGTCATTGTGCCATACATCATTTTCATGAGGATTTTCATAAACTACCAAAGGTGAGCCACATAGATAAGCTTTTGAGCCACAATTGTATAAAGTGACCCATACTATGTATACATGTGAGTCACATAGAGTATATGTTGCAAGCCACTATATACAATATGAACCACTGAGAGAGATATTATGTGCCACATTTATGAGCCTCAGAAAATACATGTGCCAATAAAATGATGTCACTACAATTTGATCTTACTGTGAGATATGTGATGCCACTTTAAGAGATGTGATGCCACTGTAAGATTATACGAGCCATAGAGGTGTAGTGATATGCCACTATTTAAATTATACGAGAAACAGAGGTGTAGTGATGCCACTATGTAAATTATATGAGCCACAAAGGTGCAGTGATGCCACTATGTAAATTAGACGTGCCACAGAGGTGTAACGATGCCACTGTGTAAACTATACAAGCCATGGAGATGTAGCGGTGCCACTATGTAAATTATACAAGCCACAGAATGTAGTGAGTCCTCAAATAAATGATGTGAGCCATATATAGAACATTAAATTTGGTCCTCGACGAATACAAAACAAACCACACTCAGAGATAGAAAGCTCTGAGAAACATATGAATTAGAGATAATCGAACCACAGAGCCTCAAAAACATACGAATCTCAAAGATATACGAGCCTCAAAATGTGATATTGTTGTGTATCGGAATGAGCCACAAATATTGGACATTTATAGTTGATCGTGCATATGAAGGGCACACCCCTTTGGGCAAGCCGACTTAAGGTCGACTTGTGAATTGGAGGGAAACCATAATTAAAATTTTCTTTTAATAATATTTAAATATATTTTTCCTTAAATATCACATGCTCAATCTATGCAATATAAGTAATAATATTGATTTATCCCATTTGAATTTTCCTTTGGAGTAAGATGAACTTCATTTGGGGTAATTGGATTTTCCTTAGGGAAATTCATCCCAAATCTACCCAAATTTCAACACTAATGCCCTGCGTTTAGATTTCAATTGGTCTTGATATAATTTTTTACTTCTACCATTTCACTTATCAAAGTTTGTTTCAAGTTGGCAATGGAAAATAGAGTGCATTGCTTATTGTTAACATAAAATATTTTAAATTGTTGTGATTTCACATCAAGTAGGATTTACTCTCAAACTAAGTCACATGATTCAAGTTTGAGTTCGGGTTCAGCAATGATTAGGTTTAGTTTAAGTTTGAATTTTTTGATGAGGTCCACCACTAGATTATGTTATGCAACCAACTCACAAAATAGAAGAAAAGATAGAGTAACGACTTCAAAATAAACCTCTTCAAGGGGGAAACCTCCTTTAAATTACACAAATGAACAATTCTTGGATGATACAAATGGCAAGACCTATTTTCTATATATAGGAGTCGAAGGGGTCACAATATAGTCAAATCTGACATAACAATAATAATTTAAGGGCACAACAATAACAATAGTGGGCTTATATGGGGCACAACAATAACAATAAGGGGCTACAATGACAATAACAGTAAGGGAATACACTAGTATTATAGGGACCTAAGATGACCCTCTCCTTCAGAAAAATGTTGTCCTCAATACTTGAGTAGTTCTAGATGCTTCTGTATAAAATTCTCATCCTCCCATGTGGAATCTTCAGTGGGTAAGTTCTTCCACTTAATGAGATACTCTGAAATTGATCGATTTCGTAGTTGTCGAGTTCTTGTTTCTGTGACTGCTTCAGGTTCCAATATGATTTTTCCTTCCTTGTCAAGTTATAGCAATATTGGTTAAACTATGAGCTTGTCACCTATAACCTTCTTTAAGAATGAAACATGGAAAATTGGGTGCACTCGAGAAGCTGTAGGAAGCTCCAATTTGTATGCCATAGTACCAATATTTTACAACACCTTGTACGGACCATACTACTTTGGTGATAATTTATTATCCTTCTTAGCTTGCTTGAGGGACATTTATTTGTATGGTTGTAGTCATAGAAATACCCAGCCACCTACATCAAAACTTCTTTCACTGCAATGTCGATCTTCCTGTTGTTTCATTCTATTATGTGTCAAAGTGAGGTTATCCTTTAAATGTTGAAGAACTTGTTGTTGATGCTCGATGTGATCTTCCATTGCTTGAACCTTAGAATTTTCTCTTAAATATGATGTGATGGATGCTGGATGATATCCATAAAGTGCCATAAATGGGGTCAATTTTGCTACAGTATGGAAGGAAGTGTTATACCACCATTCATCCAGAGGCAACCATTTTACCCATCATGTCTATTTATCAAATACAAATCAACAAAGATATCCTTCCAAACATTTTTTCACTGATGAGCACCACTATTGCGGAAAAAATGCTGCAACTCCTAGGGCAACCAACTTTACTTTATCAACCCGAGGTTTGTACAATCTTGGAGGTGACAGTGTTGTATACACAAATATATGCAATGGATCCACTCTTTGTCACTGCTGAGCTGGCAATAGACCACTAGGGTTTCTCAAAGCGACCTTCTATTGAATTAGAAGAAATTTTATTACCAATGGAAAAAGGGGAATTTTGCCCTAATTGAGAGAATTGAAATAATAGGGATGGTGGCATGGAAATTAGCAAAAATTGGAACCCCTTATTAACCCCCGCGAATAATCTTAGAAATTCTTGACCAACTATCATAATAAAATCAACCATGCTAGGCAAGAAGAATATCAAGGATAAAAAGAAATCTAATTATTATAATAAAAATAACAATAATAATCATTTAAAAGAATGATATAAAAACATTATTATTATAGTATGTAATAGAAACATCAAATAATAGCTATAGACATATATAGATAGGAGCTATAATAAATAGTATATATGGAAATAAACAATAATAATAAGTATATATAGTAGGAGCAAGAATTATTTCATAGTTAATAATATATAAATAAACAACAATCAATAACATGATCTCATAAGAATAACAACCAGAATAATAATTAATAACTTAAATAAATAAATATAAATAAAAATGGAACAAAATAATAATAAAGAATTGTAATAGCATTAAGAAGAACAAATAATAAATAAAAACAAAAAGCATTAAGCATTAAATACCAATAGGAATAATGCTAACATAACTAAATTGAAAATCAACAATATGAATAGATATTAATAACAATAATTAAAATATTAATTAATAGGATTTCTCATAATAAATTACCGTACATAACTATATAAATAAAGATTCATTTAACATTTATGAATAGCATTATAATCAAATAACAAACATTGATGAAAAGCATTATAAACAGAAAACGAAAGAATTAACAAAGAACCTAAACATTAATTAATAAACCTTGGGCTTAAATATCAATAGTAACAATTAAAATAAAAAATGGATAAGAACTATAATAATAAGTGAAAGAAACAACAACAATTTATTTCATAGTTAATAATATAAATAAATAATCATCAATCAATAACATGATTACATAAGAATAAAAACCAGAATTTAATAACTAATAACTAAATAGTAAAATAATAAATTTGAACAAAATAGTAATAAAAAATTAGTATAACATTAAGTAGAACAAATAATAAATAAAAGCATCAAGCATTAAATAGCAACAGGAACAATACCAACATGACTAAATTAAAAATCATCTATATGAATAGATATTAATAGCAATAATTAAAATATTAATTAATAGGAATACACATAATAAATAATCATATATAGCCATATAAATAAAAATTCAATTAAACATTTATGAATAGCATTATAAACAAATAACAAACATTTAGGTTTAGCATTATAAACAAATAACAAAAAGTATTAACAAAGAGCTTAAACATTAATTAATAAACAATAATTTAATAATGATTCAGCATAATTAAATAAAACAAAAAATATTAAATATTAATATTAATATAAAAACTATAATAACAAACTAGTTATTAAATTATTTAAACAAAAGGCTTAAATAACAATAGTAATAATTAAATTATAAATAAGCTTGCTATGAGTCGGCCATTTGTCTTCACTTCCAGCTTTTTACATATTTATACCTATCCTTCTCCTTCTTTTCTCCGCACAAATTGTCCTGATGATGAGTCTAGTTTCAGACTCGAATCGTCGACCATAAAATATGAGCACTGTGGAAAATCCAAACTCCATTCAAAAATCACACCACGGTAATCTGCAATCTAAAATAGTTACCCTGCACGGAGGGGAGACTTGGAAAGAGATCCGTAATCTCGAAAAAACTAGGGTGAAAATAAGGAGAAAAGAAGTTGATCTTCACTTTCTAAAGCAATGTAGAGACTTGAATCTTACACCTTCCTTTGCATACATTAAACACAGGATGCATAACCATAAATATCACAGAGTTTTTGAGTGATTTAGTAAAACGTTGGTCCGCCTTGAGATTCACAAAACCAGAACCTCCTTAGCAAAATTATCCTCAGCCACCTTCAATGCCCACCTGAAGCTAGAAGCAACAATCGAGCAGGACCTATGGAAAGTAATTGATGCCTCAGCAGCACTGAGGGCCAGCAGAGTGAGAGAGAATGCTGAGTCCAAGCACCTTAGCAAGCTAAATAACCTGGAAAAACGTGAGAGAAATCAAACTGAAGAGGAAATAAAAGAACCCAGCCACAGCATTTCTCAAAACGCGATTTTGATTAACACACTGGCAATCTGGCCCAGCAAATATAGCAAAAAGGCAGCATACGGTCCTAACCGCATGAACACAGCAGGTGGAGAATGCGTTACATAGCAGATACGCAGGGTATTATCAAGAATGGAACAGCGTAGAACTGAAATGCGTTGTCCCAGCAGTTCTACTCTAGCCACCACGAGATCAAACGGAAATGTCAATTTGACACAGGTAATGGCGGGGATTGGACAGCATATGACTCCTCTACGCAACATATATACTAATGCGGACACAGCCCCTCCTCACGGCGTTTTAACTGATTATAAGGATAACTGCGGAAAGGATGAGGGAGCAATACGCATCCTCAACAGAGACATAAAGACAAGTAGCTCGGAACTAGGCCAGCTTTCCAGCATAATTACTGATGAACGCTCAGGTGATATGGCAGACCAAAGTCTAATCAATGCCAACAACGTTACTCGAAACAGCTCGGAACCCGGCTAGCTCTCCAGCGTAGTTACTACCGATGAACGCTCAGGTGATATGAAGGACCAACATCTAATCAACGCTAACAGCGTTTCAGTCAAAGCCCCATCGCATAACGATAATCCAGGAGGTACCAAACGCAGCAGCGGGGATGAACTAGACACATCAGAAGCGGAAGCGGGTAGCTTGAGGAGTGCACATCATCCCAGGTACGCATCTTATACCAAATTAAATAAAGTAGGGGTTAATAAGCCTGTTGTTAGTAATAAAATAGATATAACAGACATAGAGAGCGGTAGGGTTAGCAACTTTCAAGATGACATGGTAGATTATGTTAATATAGACAATAACCCCAGGAACAGTAACCCAGATAATAAAAAAGTAGTCAATATTTCTTCCTATGACCTGAAGAAAGAAGAATTGGAGGTCCTTAACAAAGGTCTTAATTTCACTTTAGCCCCTAGCAAAATCCCCAATGAAGAAATCGTTTGCAACCTAGAAGATGGAATCAAGACGCTCAAGGATGATGACAAAGAGCTCATCAGACAAGAGGTCGCAGTTATCCTAATAAAAGCCAAGCCCCCCAAAAGAAACCTAAGCCTTGATCAAATTAAAGCCCTAAAAAGCCTTAGAAATAATAAGGACATAGTAATTCTAAAGGCGGACAAAGGAGGCGCCACTGTCACTTTGGATTATGAAGATTACATTAACAAGATGAAAGACCACTTATATAACAGTGGTAGCTACAAAAAGCTTGAGAAAAACCCCATCTCCAAAATCATAAACCTCGTAAAGAAAACCATTAAAGAAACCAATCTTGATGATAAAATAAAAAAGAGATTGACTCCTAGCAGTGAAATCACCCCTAGGATCTATGGAGCCCCTAAAATTCACAAAAAAGAAATCCCCTTAAGACCCACAGTCAACACCATAGGGTCCCCCACTTATGAGTTAGTCAAGTATGTCGCTAGCATTCTATCCTCGCTAGTGGGCAAGACTAGCTCTTACATTAAAGACTCCAATCAATTTGTAAAATACATTAAAAACACCAAGCTTGAACCCAGAGATAAAATCGTTAGTTTTGACGTAGTCCAGCTCTTCACCAAAATTCCCCTAGATGAAGCTATTCAAGTAGTGAAAGAAGTAGCTGATCCCCAGACCGCAAAATTAGCCAAAATCTGTCTTCGCTCAACCTTCTTCTCCTTCCAAGGTGAAATATTTGAACAAACTTCAGGTGTCGCTATGGGATCACCTCTCTCACCAATAGTGGCAAACCTTTTTATGGAAAAATTCGAAAGGAAGGCACTAGATTCATATCCTTTAAAACCCAAATCTTGGGTCAGGTTTGTGGATGACACCAGTGTCAATTGGCCTCATGGCGAGAATGAGCTAAACAAGTTTCTGGACCATCTCAATAGCTTGTCTGAAGACATCAAATTCACAATGGAAGTAGAAGAAAATAATTGCATTCCATTCTTGGACATCCTCCTCATAAGAAGGAAGGATGGCTCCATAGGTCACAAAGTGTTTAGAAAGAAAGCTCATACAGATAACTACCTTCATGCCGATTCTCATCACCACCCTGCCCAAAAAATGGGGGTGCTGCAAACCCTCTTCAGTAGAGCTTATAGAATCTCTGACATAAACCATACCGATGAAGAAATTTCTTACCTCAAAAGAACTTTTGCCAACCTAGGGTACAACAATAAAAGCATATACAGAGCCATTCAAAAAGCAAAATCTAATAATAATAAAAGCAAGACAAAAGACACCCCTACCTCTAATGCCTACCTTCCTTACATCCAAGGAGTCACTGACAAGATAGCAAAAATCCTCAATAAGAAAAATATAAAGACTGCTTTCAAGCCCTTGTCTACCATTAAACAAAGAATGAGATCTGTTAAGGACAGCTAAGAGCAACTTCAGCAAAAAAGAGTTTATATC
Source organism: Pinus taeda (assembly GCA_000404065.3). NCBI lineage: Eukaryota > Viridiplantae > Streptophyta > Pinopsida > Pinales > Pinaceae > Pinus > Pinus taeda. Next base: position 21,653 of record APFE030360239.1, on the reverse strand, counting down.
ATCAAATTTTCCTATGGGGATCAATACATAGGAGAAACTGGTAGATCCGTTAGGATTAGACTCATAGTGCAGACATCCGTAAAGAAAGAATCTGATCCTCTGCCCTAGTTGAGCATGTAGGTAAAACTAAGCATCATATTTGCCTGGAAGACACCAAAGTCATTGCCAATGTAGAGCACCAGTTCAAGTGTAAGGTTAGAGAAGCTATTGAAATCATTAAACATCGTGAAAACCTTAATAGGGATGGTGGCATGGAAATTAGCAAAAATTGGAACCCCTTATTAACCCCCGTGAATAATCTCAATAACGAGGTTAGAAATTCTTGACCAGCTATCATAATAAAATCAACCATGCTAGGCAAGAAGAATATCAAGGATAAAAAGAAATCTAATTATTATAATAAAAATAACAATAATAATCATTTAAATGAATGATATAAAAACATTATTATTATAGTATGTAATAGAAACATCAAATAATAGCTATAGACATATATAGATAGGAGCTATAATAAATAGTATATATGGAAATAAACAATAATAATAAGTATATATAAATAGGAGCAGAATTATTTTCATAGTTAATAATATAAAATAAACAACAATCAATAACATGATCTCATAAGAATAACACCCAGAATTAATAATTAATAACTAATAGTAAAAAAAAAATGAACAAAATAATAATAAAGAATTGTAATAGCATTAAGAAGAACAAATAATAAATAAAAACAAAAAGCATTAAGCATTAAATACCAATAGGAATAATGCTAACATAACTAAATTAAAAATCAACAATATGAATAGATATTAATAACAATAATTAAAATATTAATTAATAGGATTTCTCATAATAAATTACCATACATAACTATATAAATAAAGATTCATTTAACATTTGTGAATAGCATTATAATCAAATAACAAACATTGGTGAAAAGCATTATAAACAGATAACAAAAGAATTAACAAAGAACCTAAACATTAATTAATAAACCTTGGACTTAAATATCAATAGTAACAATTAAAATAAAAATGGATAGGAACTATAATAATAAGTGAAATAAACAACAACAATTTATTTCATAGTTAATAACATAAATAATAATATAAATAAATAATCATCAATCAATAACATGATTACATAAGAATAAAAACTAGAATTTAATAACTAAATAGTAAAATAATAAATTTGAACAAAATAGTAATAAAGAATTAGTATAACATTAAGTAGAACAAATAATAAATAAAAGCATCAAGCATTAAATAGCAACAGGAACAATACCAACATGACTAAATTAAAAATCATCTATATGAATAGATATTAATAGCAATAATTAAAATATTAATTAATAGGAATACACATAATAAATAATCATATATAGTCATATAAATAAAAATTCAATTAAACATTTATGAATAGCATTATAAACAAATAACAAACATTTAAGTTTAGCATTATAAACAAATAACAAAAAGTATTAACAAAGAGCTTAAGCATTAATTAATAAACAATAATTCAATAATGATTCAGCATAATTAAATAAAACAAAATATTAAATATTAATATTAATATAAAAACTAGAATAACAAACTAGTTATTAAATTATTTAAACAAAAGCTTAATAACAATAGTAATAATTAAATTATAAATAAGCTTGCTATGAGTCGGCCATTTGTCTTCACTTCCAGCTTTTTACATATTTATACCTATCCTTCTCCTTTTCTCCACACAAATTGTCCTGATGATGAGTCTAGTTTCAGACTCGAAACGTCGACCATAAAATATGAGCACTGTGGAAAATCCGAACTCCATTCAAAAATCACACCACAGTAATCTGCAATCTAAAATAATACCTACTACAGTAATGAAAAACTAAAAGAAATGCTTAAAGCACACAACTCATCTAGCTATTTGTCAATAGATCTTGCTTCAGAATAATTCTAAACTAACACATATGGAAACCTAACTATCATAAGCATGCAATCTAATCTAATCAAAACACTTTATTGTTGTGCATATGAATGAACACAACAACCTTTTTTTGTCCTTTTTGTGAAAACATGAATGTTAATTATTCTTGATTGTATGGCAGTTGGGTTAGGTGTGGAGAGATGTGGTTGTGAAGGGAAATGAGGCTTGAGAGGCAAGAAGGGGTCTTCTCCTATCTTTCTTGATGCATTTTTCACAAATCAGCCTAAAAACAGGGCACTACAGGTCATCCTACAGGATGTCTACAAGATGTCCTAATGCACCTACAAGATCCACTGTATTCCTACAGGATCAAGCTGAAAGCTTAAGGAGTGATTTAGGCAGTGGTATAGGGCTTAGGAAAGGTGATTGATGGAAGGAATAAGGTAAGGAAGTGGCTAGAACTTCCTTAGAACTAAAACCAAAGTTTCTAGGATGGTTGGATTTGCTCAACAAGCATGGAAAGTTGGTCTTATGAAATGATAACTCAGTTTATGGACTTAGTGGCTTTTGGCGATTATGGATGGATGAGGTTAGGTTGGGGTTTTTGACATGAGATATTCCTGCACTCTTGAAACTCCTACAATACACACACGACTAGCATTTATCCATAAATCATGTCAAAACAAGAAAGATCTCCAACAACATAAGAAAGCATAATTTCATCATTCATTTGCATCGTTCATGCATGGAAATACTTTGCAGCCTGTTGTGAAACATCATGAAATCTAATACAAAGCTATAGATAACATAAATAACAACTACAAACTATCCTTGAAAACTGAAGATGTTGGCCTAATTAGCATAAAAGCCTAAGTTTCATAAGAAATCAGAATTCTGTCTTTTTGGGGTTGAATGGGAGTTTTTACTTCAAACCATGGTCCTTGAAGGGAGGAGTGAGGAAAGAACCACATGTTATCAACCTTTTTGGTATTCCTTTATCTCTCTAAAGCTATTGCTAATGCTATGCACAAATGGAAGCAAACTAATGAAATTCACTAATACTTGCACTAAAACAATGCCAAAATTAATTCAACAAGTAATCTATGAAATAACCTAAGCATACAAGTATAGTGAGAGGAAACTCTTTTGCTAGGTTTGGGCCCTAACCCAAGAGATTCATCCCTCTGAGTCAACTCAGTGTTCGATCAAGGAAATTATCATTTTCATTAACATATCAAAAAATAATACATAACAGTGTTTTTCCACATTCCTTCAACTAGAAAGTATTAGTTATCTTGCATAAAAAATTTGAATCCTAACGAGGCTCTAGGCCTCCTTATGTTAAGAAACCAGCTCAAGGAAAGATAGAAGAGATAGATCAACGCCTTAGAATTCAGCCTCTTCCAGGGGGCAACCTCCTTTGCATTACGTAAATGAACAATTCTTGGATGATACAAATGAAAAGACCTACTTTCTATATATAGGAGTCTAAGGGGTCATAACATAATCATAGCCGATATAACAATAATAATGTAAGGGAACAATAATAACAATAGTGGGCTTCTATGGGGCACAATAGTAAAAATATGGGCACTACATGGGTACATCAATATAATAAGTGGGTTGTACTAATAACAATAAGGGGTTATACTAGTAGTATAAGGGCCTAACATGCCCCTCTCCTTCAAAAAGCGTTATCCTCAATACTTGAGTAGTTCTTGATGCTTCTGTATAAAATTATTTTCCTCCCATGTGGAATCTTCAGCGGGTAAGTTCTTCCACTTGATCAGATACTCTGAAATTGATCAATTTCGTAGTTGTCGGGTTCTTGTTTCTGTGACTACTCCAGGTTCCAATATGATTGTTCCTTCCTCTTCAATTTCTGGCAATATTGTTTGAATTGGGATCTTTTGCAACTTTTGAATAAGTGGCCATACTTCTTTGACCTTCTTCCATTCATCCCTTGCTTCATTTATCAAATCTAGTTGGATAATAGAAATAACACAAAACAATGTTTCCACATCCTCATCCTTGAAGAGCCTTCCCATTCGGTAAGGTCGCCATTTTTTAAGTGCATGTAGTATTGCCAACATTTCCTTCTCATAAATAGCTTGCTTGAGATGTAGCAGTAAAAATACCCAATCACCTACATAAAAACATTTTTCACTATGATGTTGATCTACCTGTTGTTTCATTTGATTTTGCACTGAAGTGGCGTTATCCTTTAAAAGTTGGAGAACTTGTTGTTGGTGCTCGATGTGATCTTTCACTGCTTAAACCCTTTTCTTCTTGATATGTCCTTCTATCTCTAGAGTTTGAGGAGTGGTAATTTCTTCCAATCCTTTACAAGATATGGTCGAATTCATTTCTTGATGCTCAATGTGATCTTTCACTTCTTGAACATTTTTCTTCTT
>APFE030360239.1:0-17291 GCA_000404065.3 Pinus taeda | reverse complement strand
ACCCTTGTAGGTTGTGGAAGGCTAGGAGAAACAACACTTCCATCTTTATAGTTGTGAGGGGTATGCTTCTTGGTTTATATAATTTTGCTTTCCACTATGTCACAAAGCCCTTTTACTCTTTCCAATTGTTGTGGTGTTTCTCTAAAGAAGGTGTTGTTCTTTGTATCCTCATAATGTGCTATCATTTCCTCCATGAAAATTGACCACGTAACAAGTTGTTTATGAGAACAAAGCCCTTCATTCCATAAAAATTGATCCAGTTCTAAATATGAAGATGCAATACATACCTTTTGTAATAGTGGTACACCATGTAGATCAAAATATTGCTCCATTTGAAGTATCCAATTTACAGGATCCTTGCCGTCAAACTTCCTCATCTTGTTTTTTCTTGATTTTAGGAGCTTGACCTTGAAACAACTATAACTATGTACTTCAGAGCTTTAAGTTCTAAAATTGCGCCTTGTAGTAGCCATCTGTGTCCTCTTTCCAATGCCACCATTCTGATCCAAATTGGATTCTCCAAGAAAGAGTTATGCACAATCTCCCACAGTGACTTGATTATAAACTAGTTCAATAGAGCGAACTTGTACGATGTGCCACAAGTCACTATTTCAACCTTTGGCTCTGAAAAATATATACAATAAACTACAGTCTGTCCTCTTTCTATAAGTTCTTTGAAATATCAATCTGATGCTCAGAGAGAACGTTATGACAATTTTCCCCACGTCACCTGTTTGGAATATAATTCAGGAGTCTGCAAAAATACCAACTTCCTTAGATTATATCTCCGCAAATATAGTGCGAAAAACTCTGAAATGTGGACCCGAGGTTTAGCGAGATTTCTTCTCAAGTGGGTTTTTTTTCAGTTTCTGAAACATCACAGAAATAAATTTTATAGCAAAAACGCCACGATGACCTATTTGGAGCAGCGAAACCATAGAATCCAAAGCTCTGATACTAAATGTTATGAAACCAGCTCAAGAAAAGATAGAAGAGATAGATCAACACCTTAGAATTCAGCCTCTTTGAGGGGCAACCTCCTTTGCATTAAATAAATGAACAATTATTGGATGATACCAATGAAAATACCTACTTTTTATATATAGGAGTCTAAGGGGTCATAACATAATCAAAGCCGACATAACAATAATAATGTAAGGGCACAATAATACAATAGTGGGCTTCTATGGGGCACAATAGTAACAATATGGGCACTACATGGGTACATCAATATAATAAGTGGGTTGTACTAATAACAATAAGGGGTTATACTAGTAGTATAGGGGCCTAAACCTTATGTATACAACTGAAGTTTCCAACAATTTCCTCAAATCTAGGGAGGCTTGGCTCCCAATCTCAAGATGAACTATTTTTTTAACTATCACTAAATTGGTTGCCAATGATCTTCATGACTCGGCTGCCTGCAACTCCGAGCTAGTGTGACATGATTGGAGGATATTCAAATGAGTGAGGGTTTAATGAGGAAGATCCATCTCCTATAATCTCTCCTTCTTGTTTCATTCAATTTCCTGCACCTTAATTAGACATAATTGCCATAATTTGCTCCCAAAAACCTGCAATCAATGCACATTAGACCACCAGAGATAACATCTTACTTTTACTCATCTCATTAAGTAAAATGTAATTAAAACATGTAAAGAATTGTGAGAAGAGTTAACTTTAGTAATCTTGGATGTGTGTCAAGGTCCATATATTTACCCAATTATGAGCCTCATCATCACACCCCTACTGAAAGTGTTGTTCATCCTCTAAGAAACTTAATCTATGTCCATGTCCTTCATTGGTCCGGTGGCTTCCCTGATATCCCATGCTTCTGTTGTAGTCTCCTCTTCCTGTGAATAAAATCTTGCCTTCCTCTCTATCTCTTCCCACTGCTTTCTTTCTTCTTCTTCTTTCCTTCCTTCCAACATTCTTAAAAGCAATGGTGGACTGAACCTCAACCGAATCCAATTGATTTCTAGTCTTTACAGAGACTGCTTATACATGGGGGTCATATTTAGTGCCTCTCTCATTCTGTCAGGAGAATGGTATTCTCTTATTTTTAGGTTGTAAGGCAAGGTGTTCCATCTCCTTTGGCAAGCTTCCATGTTGTCATCTCCTAGCAATCTGAACATGTCTTCAAAGTGTGTGACTTCTTCTTCTTGTGCGGCAAGGTATCTAGGTGCAAGCTTGGGATCATTTGCAATGAGGATGTGGGTGTTGATGATAGCCATTGGGTTAGATTGGTCATCTCTAATCATAAGGGGTTTTGTCTCTTCTTTTTCCATTACCTTTTTTATCTCTATAGTTATTTCCTCCTCGTGATTCATCCATGATGATAAGGCCATCAATTGTAAGAATCCTAGGTTTGAATTTGTGTCCCACACATTAAAATCTATCAAGGCCAAGTTGTGTAGGTAAAACTCAAATATTTTTGCTCTATCTTCCAAGGTGCTTTGATCACAGAGATCAATGAATTGTCTATAGTCCGAAAAGGGCATAGTTCCTCTTTATGCTGGAGTCTTGATTTGGAATTGTAGCCATTGTTTCTTGAGATACAAGGCATAAGACTTTTCTGGCATGTTGCACTAGATTTCCTCCAAGGATAAACTGGCCATAGTTTCCAACTAGCTTTTCCTTTCTTGTAGTTGTCCCCTTAGCCATGCATTCTCTACTTCTAACTAAGATTTCATAATTGCTTATTTGTCCCTTGTGCTGCTTAGTTCTCTTCCCATCTCCTTCAATTTCTCCTCAATGTGGCTTACATCCTCCACCCCTTTTGATTTGACAATTTTCATCCAATTATGTGTCCTTGCCCTCTCTTTTTCAAGTTCAAATAATAGGGGAATCGAAAAATTTTGTGGGACTACCCTACCTCCTTCAATGAACCTGTACTAGGAGTTGAGGTTGGGCTTTGGACTAGGTTCTCTCAGTCCTTGGTCTTATTTCTTTGTTTCTTGTTGAGTGATACCTTCTTGGTCCCTTTTCTGTGTTTCCTATAGGTTTAACAAAGTTTCCTGTAGGATGTCCTATGCTTCCTGTAGATCTGTGTGTGTCCCCTATAGGATACCTTTTCCCTTTGATGGGGTTGACATTGTGACAGGCCTCCTAACATAAGTGATGGGATATTTGGGAGAGGCTTGTTCTGATGATCCTTCTCCTTGATTTTTCTCTAGAGGGGCTGCCTTTTCTTGTTGCTTTGGTGAATCCTCAATGACAATTGGAGTTTTGGTGGGCCTTTGAGGTCTCCCTTGTCTAATCCTAGTGCTCTTTCTTGTCCTAAAGTACAGAGGATTTTGTCTTTGCCTCTTCCCTTTTGATTTGATAGGTGTACTTATGGAAGTAAGAGTAGCTGTTGTCTCTTTCTCTGTGGATTCTGGAGATACCCTTGGTGATTCTTCCCCTTCTTTGTCTTGAGTTGTATACCTTTGTTCATTCTTCTATCCCATTTCCTCTTTTCCATTTTCCTTCTGATTCTTTTCTTTATCTCCACCTTCCACTTCCTCTTCTTCCTCTATTTCCTCACTTTGCACATCTGTCTCTTATTTTTTCTTCTTTTGTCTCTTCTTCATTCTCCTCCTCTTTTGTTAAAATTGGCAACTAGGTCCAAGATTCATGTGGATCACCTTATTCATGGCTGGTAATATGTTCATTATATTCCTCTTGTCAAGAGGTGTAGGATTGATCTAAAGATCATCCAATATCGATAAGTATTCATGGAGATATGAATTTATTTTGATTATGAAATTATTATCAAGTCGACCTACAACTCATGTAGGCTCAGAAGCCCAACAGTCGCATCTATTCAAACATCAATAGTTGTGTATAAATACAAGAGGATTTTTCCTCATTTTCACTCACTCATCTCATCACATCTCTCTCTCTCTTGTGTAGAAAAGAGGCTCTTCTCTATTGTGCAAAAAAGAGTCTCTCTCTCACACATGTGGAAGGAAGCTGTTGAAACTGAAGCTGCAACTGCAGATATAAACTTTGACCAACGTGGACCATCAAAACCCCTCTTCTAAACTGTGTTGTAGGTTCATCTAAACCTCCTCTAAAGGCCACAATTTTTGGTGGTGTAATCAAGCCGATCCGACAGTCAGCTTGCGAGATATCGACTGTCCTAGTTTGAAGGAAGTTGAAACTGAAGTTGCAACTGCAGATCCAAAATTTGACCAGTGTGGACCATCAAACCTCCTCTTTTGAATAGAATTTTAGGTTCATCTGGACCTCCTCTGAAGGCCACAACTTTTGGTGGTGGAATCAAGCCGATCTAATGGTCGGTTTGCAAGATTCAACTGCCCTAGTTTGAAGGAAGCTGCTGAAACTGAAGTTGCAACTGCAGATCCAAACTTTGACCAGAGTGGACCATCCAACCTCCTCTTTTTAAATTTTTTGTAGGTTCATCTAGACCTCCTCTAAAGGCCGCAACTTTTGGTGGTGGAATCAAGTCGATCCGACGATCGGTTTGCGAGATATCGACTACCCTAGTTTAAAGGAAGCTGCTGAAACTGAAGATGCAACTGCAGATCCAAAATTGGAACAAAGTGGACCATCAAACCTCCTCTTCTTAACTGCATTGTGGGTTCATCTAGACCTTCTCTGAAGGCCGCAACTTTTGGTGGTGGAATCAAGTCGATCCGACGGTCAGTTTGCAAGATATCGACTGCCCTAGTTTTGATGATGAAGCTGATAATGTTGATGTTGTTGATCTAGGGTTTGCTACTGCTGATATAAATCAGATTTATTATACTATTTCTCTCTACTAAATTATTGAATAAAAATAATATTTGATCAAATGGTTTCCTCACATATTGTGGGGTTTGTCCCTGACTAGCCGCCACATCTTATGTCTCTTTTCTTGGCTTTTTCTCTGTTGATCGTTTAATGTTCTATCTACACTTTACTTATGCATATGTGATTTCTAATCTATGAACAATAATAAGAAAGAAAAGTAAATTTCTTTAAGCATAGAACATACCATAACTTAACAGTGTACTTAGGGCAATAAGAGCAGTTGTTGTCTCTTTCTTTATGGGTTCTGGAGATACCCTTGGCGATTCTTCCCCTTCTTTACCTTGAGCTGTAGACCTTTGTTCATTCTTATGTCCCATTTCCTCTTTTCCATTTTCCTTCTCATTTTTTTCTTTATCTCCACCTTCCTCTTCCTCTTCTTCTTCTATTTCCTCACTTTGCACATCTGTCTCTTATTTTTTTCTTCTTTTGTCTCTTCTTCATTATCCTCCTCTATTTCTTCTTCTTTTTCCTCCTCTGTTTCTTCTTCTTTTTCACTAACAGTGGGGCTTTTGTCATATTCAAGAGCTTGAATTGCTCCTCATGCCTGCATGTCTCTGAAGGTTTTCCATGTAATAGGGAGTCTTAGGTTTTTTAGAGCATCTTCAAGGATGAGTTTGATCAACCCATGATGGGCTAGTTGTTGATGTTTTCCCTCCTACACTTTGATTCTCATGTCTATCATTGATTGTAGAAGGAAATAGGGTATACTTAATCTGTTTTGAGGAGGTGTGTTCTCTCCAAATCTCAGTTATTGGAGGAGTCTGAAGTGGTATCCATAAACCACATTGTATCTCCCTTCACATGATATGTATTTAATGAGGTGGTAAGTGACTTCATTCCAAAGGTATGGGATGCTTTCCCTTCTAACCCCTTTTCTGTCCTTCATTGGCTCTTCTCCTTCCAATAGGAATCTTTTCTTTGCAAGGGTGTTCTTACCCTTGTCTTCTTTTCTCCATGGTAACCCTAAATGGAGTGTAGTGATTCTGCTTATAACTTCAGGGGTAATTACTATCGATAAGCCTTTCACCACAGCAATGCCATTGGTCCTAGCGAGGGGTATGAGTGAGAGGGAAAATTGTCTAGCCACATCATCATCGTATCCTATCATCCTCTCAAAGAACCCCATCCATTGGTGCCTTGTGAAAATTTACACTACAGGAGGATCTTGGTGGATCCTTGTTGGTTGAAACCTCCTGTCATCTTTACCTGGTAATTGTGGATGCTTGTGAGGATACACTATAAGAATTCTAGTAGGTGAGGGAGGTATGAATGTTAACTTTTAGTGACACGCAATAAAACTCTCCTATATTGCAATTTCCTTAATCAAATTGAGGATTTTTCTTCTTTCAAATGGAAAACATGGAGGGTATAGCTCCTACCTCTCTTTGTTACATTCAGGAGAGGATAACCTTTGATTTCACCTCCCTTAGTGCTTACTTACAGTCTTGTAGATTGATTTCTCTGTATCATGTACGCTTCCTGTAGGTTTCCTGTAGGTTTCTTGTAGGACTCCTGCGTTGTAGATGTTGACTATCTCTTCTAGGTGATGCTTCAGGAAATCTGAGAAAAACCTCTTCGTTCGATGAATTCTCGAAATTGCTAATGCTCTCTTTGTATGGGAATCAATGTTTTATTTCCATATATGGTTGATCATGTGGGGTGGTGTGTTGGATGTCTAAGTACGAGGACCTCCTTTTGGACCATTGGTCCCACTATCATTCCATCATTCCACCTCACCTCGTAATCATCTCCCACTCCTTTTCTCCATAACTTAACCATGTTTGGCTTTATTCCCTTTTTCTTCTGATTTGACTTTTGCCACGTGTGGAGTGGTCTAACTATTTTCTTCTCGTCAACTGGTCGAAGGTGGCCAAGTTAACTAGCCACCTTTACTTATAAAATAAATTGTCACATAATCCTACAATTTTGATCATATCCTATGAACGAGAGAGCATGAGTAACATGACATACCTGTGGGTAATATGATTTGATGATGATGCATGCTAGAGAATGATACTTCTTTTCTATGTTTTTTTTGCATATTATTATGAGTATTTGCCTCTTTTGATGCTTGTTTCTTTTGATGTGTAGGTGTTGGAGAGTGATGTTGGTGATCTTGTTGCTACTACTGAGCTCTGGAGGAGCTTCCTCATTCTTGGAATCCTAATGCTGAAGATGGCTACAAATTGTGAGGTTTCCTCTGTGGGATAGGCTGCTACAGGATTTCCTACAAGAAACCTACAGGATGTCTTGTAACTACCTCTCCCCAAAACTTTCATACTTTTTCTCAACTCTGAAGCATGAGGAATGTTGAAATGAGTGGAGAAGGGTGGTACGGAATGGTAGGTGAGAGATGTTGTCGCTAGGTATTATCCCCTTTCCCTCCTCTCTCTCTCTTCTGTTTGTTTTTTTATTTTGTAATCTTCATTTTTTGAATTAATTTCATTGATGGATGCAGGGGTTACATGGTGATGAAAGGAATGGCAATGATGTGGTGGAGTGAATTTTTTTTTTCCACACACAGGTTTGTCATCCTCTTGCTCTCGAACTACCTTTCTTGTGATTTTTGAGGCCATTGTAATTCCTACAGGAGCTAACAGGGAATCCTATAGAAAACACAGAGCTTGTGTAAGATAAGCTGGAGGGGTTCATAAGTGGAAGAATAGGTGAAAAATGAAAGATATGATATGGGTGGATTGAAACATGGCTCTTTTGGGTCCTTTTGTCCCTCTCATGTTGTGCTTATCCTCCTCTTATTGACCTGCAAAACAAAATTTCCAATTTTTTTGTCTCTTTTTTTTCTTTTTGTAAAACAACTACTCTGCCTCCAAGGAGGTTTTCATCCTAGTTGCCTGCCCTGGCTGCCTCAAAAGATGTTTCCACGTAGATATCTTTTTATTTTCTTCCCTTTGTTTTTTAAACACCCTTGGGCAACCTCAAGAGGTTTTCAACCCAACACTGGGACTCAGGTGCCTTATGGAGGTTTTCACCTGAGTCTCTTTATTCTTTCTTCTTCTTTTTTTTCTTTTTCTTTTTTTTTTTTTTTTCAAGGACTTGGTGGGGTGGAAGTTGAGACTTGCTCCACAACCATCACTGTCTTGTTGATGTTATTGATCTTTCTTTGACAAGGGCTTCTTGTAGATCTTTAATCTATACCCATTGACAAGTAAATGGATAGCCTCTACATCAATGGTTCTTATCTGTACAGCACCATTATCATGACATTTTTCTATGACATAAGGCCCTAACCATCTAGTAATTAACTTACCTTTAAAATCCTTGTACTAGGAATCATACAACAAAGCCAAAACACCTTCTTGACACTGTTTTTCCCTTATATTCTTGTCATGCCAAATTTTCCTTTGAACTTGTGTCACCTCTGTGTGCAGGAGGGCCTGCATCCTAAATTATCTAACCCATTCAGCTGGAGCAATCTTTCTTGTTGTGCCCGAGTGAGATCTAGATACAGTTGTGTTCCCATTCTTAAGGTGTTGTATTCAAATTCAATGGACATCAGGGATTTCTTTCCATAGACCAACTCATAAGGAGTGAACCCAGTGGTGGTCTTCCAAGTGGTATTGTAGGCCCAAGTGGCCTCAACTAATCTACCTACCCAATCCTTTATGTTTATGCTAATCACTTTGGTCAGAATGCCTTTCAGCACTCTGTTGGTTACCTCCACTTTCCCATTAGCCTGTGGGTGGTAAGGAGTGCATGTTTTGTGCTTGATCTTATGTTGGCTTAACAAATTCTCAATCACGTGAGATGTAAATTGACTACCTTGATCAGTAACCAATTATCTAGGGTACCCAAACTTATAAAACACATTTTCCCTTAAGAATTCAGCCACCTTTTCTCCTATTGATGCTTTGATGGCCTTGGCTTTAGCCCACTTGGTTAAATAGTCAGTGCACACAATGATGTACTGCTTCTGCCTGGATGGAAGGTCAATGGGCCCAATGAAATCCATGCCCCACATGTCAAATGGCTCGAAAGTCACTTGAGGTTGTAGAGGCATTTCATCGCTTAGGGTAGGCTTCCCCATCCTTTGGCACCGATCACACTAACTAGTATACCTACTCACATCTTGGTGAAGAGTGGGCCAGTAATAACCAGCTTGTAGTACCTTGAATATTGTTATTTTGGCTGCAAAGTGACCTCCACAAGGCCCATTGTGACACGTCATAAGGATGTCAAAGACTTCCTCCTCTCTTACACATCTTCTTAGGATTTGATCTGGGCCTAGCTTGAAGATATTTCCCCCAATCCAAGTGAATGGGGCGCTCTTCCTTACGATCTTTCTCTTTTCCTTGGAGAACAAATTTGGTGGAAACTTTGCAGACACCAAGTAATTTGCTATATCATCAAACCATGGAGAGAGAGCTGAAATGGTGAGTAAGTGTTCATCTACTAACTCATCATCAACCATTCCTTCCTCCCCTGCAGGCAAAGTCAATCTGGATAAAAAATCAGCAATAACATTCTCCTTTCCATGCTTATCAATAATAGTTAAATCAAATTGTTGTAATAAAAGTAACCATCTAATAATCTGGGCATTTACATCAGGTTTATTCATTAAGTATTTAATTTCACCATGGTCCGTACGTACAAATTTTTGGTAACCAATAATTTAATGCCTAAATTTATTCAATGAATGCACAAGAGCTAGGAGCTCTTTTTTCATCATTGTGTAGTTCAGCTCATCTTTTGACATATTCTTACTGATGAAGTAAATGGCATAAGGTAGATTGTCATCTTTCTAGCCTAGAGTTTCTCCTATGGATTTGTGAGAGGCATCAGCATGTATATGGAAAGGAAGAGCCCAATTTGGGCCTCGGACAACAGGTGCATAAGTCACCTTGTCATTGAGGGTGTCCAAGGCTTCTTGATAGCTTTCTAACCATAAAAATTTGGAGTCCCTATCCAATAACCCAAATAAAGGAGAAGTTAACTTGCTCAAATCTTCTATAAACCTCCTATAGTATCCGGCTAAGCCTAAAAATATTCTAACATCCATGTGTTTTTGTGGAGTTGGGACCCTTTTAATGATGGCTATCTTATTTGGGTCTACCTGTAGTCCTCCCTGGGATATTGAGTGACCTAGAATAGTCCCTAGAGTCATTAAGAACTCACATTTTTTGAGACTAAGAGATAAGTTCATTTCAATGCATTTGTTCAACACCTTACCCAGGTTAGAGAGAGCCTTCTGAAAATCACACCCATAGGGTGTAAAGTCATCCATATAAATTTCTACTACATCATGGACTATCTTGGCAAAGATACTCAGGACTGCCCTTTGGAAAGTGGTAGAGGCATTGCATAGACCAAAAGGAAGGATCCTATAAGTGAAAGTACCCCAAGGACAGGTGGAGGTGGTTTTATCCTGGTCCTCTAGGCTAATCTGGATTTGATTGTACCCGTTGAACCCATCTAAGAAATCAAAAAACTTTTTCCCTGCCAGGCCATCTAATACTTGCTCAATGAAAGGTAGAGGGTAATGGTCCTTCTTTGTTGCTATGTTTAACTCTCTGTAATCAACACAAATCCTCCACTTCCTATTTTTCTTTGGGACCAGCACCAAAGGAGACACCCACTCACTATCTGAGATAGGGTAAATGAACCCTGCATCCAGCATCTTTTGCAATTCTTCTTTGACTATATCCTTGAGAGCTGGATTCATTCTCCTTTGGGGTTTTCGGACTGGTTTTCAACCTTCTTTGATATAAATGTGGTGAGTACACAATGAGGGGAGACTCCCTTCATCTCTCTGTAATTACAAGCAAAGGCATCCAAATGCTCCATTAGCATGTTACATAACTCTTCTTCTTGGTGTATAGAAAGAGGGGTTGATTTTCACAGTTCTTTCAGGGCTGAATTGTTTTGTCTTGACACGAGTAGGGTTTGACTCAGCTAAGCATAGGTCAATCCAATGGTTTCTCTTGGTTTCCTTCACTACTTCCTCTAGATACAAGGTGTTGGGAGTTGGATCTTGGAGGATGTGTTCAATCAAATCATCTTCATCAGGCTGTCCTCCTCCCATGGAAGTTTCTAGGGTATAGATTTTGGTGAAGAAGACTTCATCTTATTCCTCCTCTTCTAGCCATAAAGGTAAATCATGTTCTAAAGATGGATAAGAAATAGGGTACAAGAACAACTACTTGGATAGATGCCCATTTTTTATAGTCATGTTTCAAGCCCTGCTGCTAATGTAGGCATTGGCAGTGGCTAACCAAGGCCTCCCAAGTATGAGACGATAACCATTCAACTTGGCCTTAGTTTGGAGAACTAGGAAGTTTACAAGGTACTCCCAAGAGTCAATGAAGACCATCACATCCTCAACAATCCCCTCACGGGCTACTGTGGATCGGTCTACAAGCTACAAGACTGTCATAGTCTTTCTTAATGAACCCTAGAGATTTAGCTTAAGCATGGTGTCATTAGTCATTACATTAATGGCATCCCCAAGATCAATCAAGATATGTGGAAAAATGGTGCCATTGATGTGCACATCTACTATAGGGCTTCCAGGGTCTAAATACTTTGGGCAAATTACTAGCCCTAGCATTAATTCGGACAACTTTCCAATGACATTAATGGTAGGGGTGTCTCTTTTTTCCTCCCTGGATGTTTGAAACACTTCTCTTTAATCAATTTTTTGTAAATAGGTACATCCTTAATGGCTTGGAGAAGTGGAAATTTGACGCATAGATTTTTCAATTCACTCAGAAGTTCATTCTCTTATGGGGTAGGCTAGACTGGATGAGTTAACCTTTTAGGAAAGGGTGGTGGATTCACTCTAGGCATATTTTTCCCTCTTTCCTCCTCACTCTCTCTAGGTGGAGAAGGAGGTTGGTTTTCCAAAAATACTCTCCTATACCTCATGTTGATTTCCTAAATTTCCACAGCATAAGCAGGGTAGGATGTCTCTCCACTATAGACATGTTGTGCCCGTCTATTGTTTGGATTCGCATTTGGGTGGGTAGGCATCTGAGGTTGTTTAGGTGGAGGAGGGTATAAAAGTTGTGGTTGAGTGGGAGGCGAAGGCAATAAATCTGGAGCATTGTTGTATGGGGGCCTCCACCCCTGGGGTGGTGCATTCCAGTAAGGCTGTGGAGGAATATATGGCTGAAATGGATGGTTGGTCGGTTTGGAATGTATTGAGGTGCAAAAGGCCAGGGAGAAGGTGTAGACCAGGAGGGATGAGTAGGGGGGCTCAAGAGGGAATGGATGTGTTTTGGTTAGGGTTGTAATATGCATAGGATAACCCTTACATGCCCTACTGGTATGGTCGAGGCCCATGAGGCCTTCTTTGATTTATGTCTTAGAGTTATTCAATAACCCCTTTAGTACCCTGATACATAGCTTTTAGTCCAAGTAGAGAAGCGCACTTGTCTGTGGAGTGGTTTTCTTCACAGACCGAGCATATTTTTATCAGATTTAATGGACATTCATACCTAGGGTGCCTCCTTGTGCATCTAGGGCAAAATATGGCTAATTCTCTCTCTGCTTCCTCCTGCTTCCTCTTGATGTGCATAGTATCCATCTTGTTATCGGGAAATCCAGTGTCCACTCGGAGCTGCTAATCCCACTAAGATGGGTAGCTATCTTAGAAACAAACTAACTAAAACTACTTTCGCTTTCCTTTATGAGAAGTAGATAAGAGGGGAACAAAGGATACCAACCTCAATCTTGCACTTGGTTCCTTGCTTGGTTCCTCTCCCTTCTGACAGATCTTTGCCACTCCTTCCTCACTTCAGAGAGCACCTGTAGAGTCAAAGCAGCATAACACTATCAAAGTACAGAGATCTACAATCATAAACAATATAGGACCAAATATATATTGACCACACAAATGCATATATCTTCAAACATACAAGAATGTGGAGGAAAACTCGAATAGCTTTATTAATAGAAAGAATAGAAAAGAGGATTTACAACCCATTGATCTGACCTAGCATCGTCCTACCAGCATGAAAGCCCTTCTTCACCTCATGAAAAGCTTAGATCACCCAACACTATGATGTTCCACCAAGAAACCAATAGCACTTCCTTACAAAATACAAGATTCCAACCTCTGGATCTCTGTGATGAGGGATCCATATATAGATGTTTGCAGGGGGTGAGTCAGCTTCTGGGATTTTGATTAGTGTCCTCTCTCTTATAGTTTTTGGTTCCACTTGGAGATTCATGATCTCTTACTCATCCCTGGGCGAATTTAGAGAGGCAAGTGTCATAGGAGAAGTTTCTGGAAGATTCCATGATCATCCACCTTGCAAACTCTCTCTGCCATTTGTCTACTCTCACCTATAGCACCCTACAAAAGGGTGTTCTAGTATTCATCGCACTTTTTGCACTGATCAGGTGAGATGCATCACACCCTTAGCATTGAGCAGTCTGTATGGTCCAGTTTTGACCAGTTCTGAGCAGTTTTTCATGGAGAACTTCTGGGAGATGATGTAATCAGTTGACCTTGTTCCTTTAGGGTGTGAAACAACACTTTTAGGGACTTAGAAGCCCTTTGTTTATGGACATATATGATTGGGGTTGCAGTGCCCAAAAATGTCTATAACAGTTTCCCCTTAAAGCATGAGGTTGTTAATCTTTTGATGTCGGGTGAAATGCTTTATCATGAGGATCCAAGGTTTTTCAAACTGTAAGGCGACCTGTAATAAGATACAATACAATACATTATCTTCATAATATTTTCATGATCTAGCTGAGGTGGGCATTCCCATGTTCAGTTTTATAAATTCATTTTCATGTTCATAGGACAGACAACTGTCTGTGTGACAAACTGATGATTCTGATAGAGCCATCATCCTTTGATTCAGATGATCATCTGTTCAGCAATGATGTACATTTGATCTCTTCATTTTCTTGAATATATCGCAGCCCGGATGGATGAAACTAGATCCGGGGTCTTCAAACTCGTTCAATATTCGCTTGGATTACAAGTCGATCCATGTGAAAGATGTTTTGGAGTCGAACATGGAAAGACATCTCCTGATTACCAGCCAATGATGTAAGTTGTTAACAGGCACGAGAGGAATCACCGATAATGATGATGACCTCAAGGTACGATAGTACAATTCACGTGGTGTGAAAAAGGGACTTGGCGTTGAACACCACATAAAATCTTTCAGTCGAAGGCCATTGATGTAAACCTGTCACCAGAAGTGAGAAACTTTCCATTGAGGCATGAAAGCTTCAAAGTACTAAAAGGGTTGTTTCTAGGTCGACTTCTTGGATAATGAGCTGATGTCGACAAGAAGTGACTTGTCGTAGGAGGACCTTAATCAATCCCACATCTACGACACGAAATGGAGCAAATGATTTTGTGGAGGTGAAAACTATCTAGTGATACAAGGTTCAGGGTCGCGGTCATGAAAGAATGGAGTGTGAATGTATTTCAGTGGGTGAGACACAGGCGAATTCTCTGAGCGACTTCTCTTGAACATATCGGCGACACTAAAATGGATTGGTAGCATTAACCCCAAAGATGGATGGTACGATGGACCAATGGTAACATGACCGGTGAACAGAATAACCCAACCCGACTCAGACATGGAGTGAAAGTGTCATGTTCAAGAGGGACTTGCTACCAATAAAGTTTCTTCAAGTTTTCTTCCCAATATTTCTCCAGTCATTGTTGACCAGTACCTCTTTATTTTTATCAAGCTTGAGGAGGATAACATATGCTTGTTCTATAATTTTCCCTTCTGGTGAATCCGTCGCTATGTTTTAACGAGCCTAGCGACAGTGAAACTCGTTCTCGTCTATATGGACAAGTTTGTCGCTATTGATTTTAACGAGTTTAACAACAATGATAACTCAATCCTTTTTCACTTTTAGAGAGTCTGAAAAGGGATGGAAAGGAACTCCAATAATCCTTTTTCGTCATATAATCCCTTAGGTCCGAAAAAGTATAAAATAATACGAAAGAGATGAATTTTCGATAGTTTTAACAAGACGAACAAGACAAGAGCTATATCTTTTTGTGTAATAATCCCTCGGGTCCAAAAAGATTAAAATCTAGAGGAGGGATAGCACTTTTGATAGCTTTAACAAGCTGGAGAGGCCAATTGCTCGGCAATCTTGTCATATTTTACGAGTCATATGAAAAGAGCTTAAAGGAGACTCTTTTTTTGAGGAACGAGTGATAATCTCGGGTAGCAGTTGATTCCAGGTAAGGTTTGGAATTTTCCAATCATGGTAGTGTCACAAGGATGGCTAACAGAATCACTCATCGCAGTTGTTCCTCAAAAGGGTAAACAATCAAATGGAGGCGTATGATCAGCTAAAACAAAGTGGAGGTGATGATGAGAACATGACCAAGGCTCAAAAGCTGATGATAATGCATTCACAATAGTTATTTATCAGAGATCGGTTCATTTTTTAGTGAGCTTAAACTCTGGGGGAAACATTTTCTCATCGCTTAGGTTTAATTTTTAACGAGCTTGAACTTCGCATAAAAACTGCTCGTACCAGTCGTATAATAAGGACATCTCATCGATAGATTCCATTTTTATGGAGCTTGCACCTTTCAAATATTTGTTCTGTATCCTTTCATTATGCAAGCTAGGAATGACCAATCCTACGAGTTTAAAGGGTTGAGAATCTACAAACTAAGAAAATAAATGGTCGCTCTTCACTTGCATGCAAAAAGGTTTACATGCCCCCAGGTATAGTGAAGTAGAGTTTCGAGGTTACCCTTCAGTTTGCAAACAAAACATTTGTTCTATCAGGAAAGGCCTACCTTCTAACGGAGGTATCTTATTCCAGTCTAATCCCATCTTATTATACGGACGAGTGTCAGACCAGTCATATATCCTTCGTGGAAACCTACTCTATGCCTAGAGTTTTCCTGCCGAAGCAGACCAGGGTGCATGCCCCCTGGGTTTCAGTCATGACCCCCGAATTACTCACGCTCTTCAGGTGGACAGACTGGAGATTGATGAGACGTTCCTTGCGTGAAAAGACCATTTAGGGATGGCATTAGACTATTAGCTATGTGTGAGCTGGGGAACGAAATCTAGTCTACGAGCTGGACCATTCTACCTTCATGCGGAAAACACGTTACTCTAAAGAGTGAGGAGGCAATGGCTCCCATGCTATAAATATAGTCACGCCCAAGGAGTAGATTATAGTTTAAAGGTCCTTGGACTACCATTACGTTCATATAAACAGTTTTCCTTCTCAAAGTTATAAGCACATTTGGAAGGATCCCTAACGGTCGACTGGTTCCTTTGTCAAAACCTGTCAGATTTCTCATCTCAAGCAGAAGCGATGGCGAACCAAGCGCGTTCCAAGTAGTTGAGGAAAGGATACTCACAGAAGACCCTTCATCTATGATGGTATCGACCATGACCATTCTGTAAGCTTGTACAATGATTCGGAATGGTACATTAAACGGTAAATGGGGTCTGCCTAGTAGATTCCAATCGAAGGAAACGACTAGGTTGCTCGGAGGTGGGACCGAATAGATGGCCAGATACGACTCTGATGAACTTCCTTCCTGCAATAAAGCAATGGGTAGATTGCCCCCATGTTCATCGAAGTGTGTGTTTACAAAAATAATTTGAACAGTATCGTTCTTATTCTCTTCGGTGACTGTATCAATTGAAGATGGACCTTCCGAAGGCAAGACCGGGTCGACTGCCACCTCGACCTTTTGACTTTGATTTGGTGTGGATTCAGAGGGTTTATCTTCAATGATAGATGCTTCGACCGACCACAAAGCTGTGTCAGTCATATTTTCAACTAGTGATGGACTCAACAAGAGTTTCTTATATCCAGGACGAAGTTGTAGTGGTGAAGCAGGACCATTATCCAAGACTATTTTAGCTTCATCTAGGAAGGGACAACGGTGGACGACGTGATCGCCTTCACACAGTTTACAAGGAAATTTACATTTTCTTTTCTATCCAAAGACTTTGCTTTCACTAGTTGATGGTGTACTTTCAACATGATCGTCAGAGGTTGATGACACTGGATTGTGCAAACGAGGAGACCAGTCCCTTAAGATTTGAGGGATGCAAGGACAATCTCAATGATAGTGGTCTCCTTTGCAAATGACACATGGAGATTTAGGCTTGGACGGTGCAGTGTGTTGATTTTTTCTAGACGATGCACGGTTGCCCCTTTTTGCCTTTGGCTCCTTCTTCTTCTTCTCCTTCTCCTTCCCTTTCTTCTTCTTCTCAGTTACTTGGTTTTTAGCCTTACCAGCTTCACCAAGTGAAGAGGAAGGAGGGGAGAGAGAAACAAGAGAAGAAGAAGGTTGAGAGGTAACTCTGGTATCATCTAGTTGTTGACTTGATTATTCAGGAATCACAGTGCTTTCAACGACAGAGGTCAAGAAGAGCCATATTGGCAAGCCGATTGTCAATCCTGGAAGGGACAATGTGGCCATATGAGGTGCACCAACATCTCCCCAAGAGGAGAAAGGACTAGGATTTCCTCCAAGGGGAAATCCATGGTTGGTGGACTCCATTTTT
>APFE030360237.1:10773-62241 GCA_000404065.3 Pinus taeda | reverse complement strand
TCATCCCGCTTAAGTAAAGATCTGCTTTACTCAAAGTTGTTCCATATCTTCTCCCGAAGTATGTTCCTACCCCCTGTAACAGCCTAAGTCTCCCGAACTTAGCGCTTTCTTATCATCTCCATATTAACCACTAACATTATTATCTAGATCCCTATGTTTCCCATCCCCGTATTAATATTAACTAAAAATCCCTTATGTAATATCCCTCCCCTGGTTGAAAAATAGCCATATCAGTTCCCGGGAATTGTTCAGTTTATCAGAAACTAAGTAAGAGCCCGACCTCCTAACCACTTCCCAAAATACGATGGACTCCTTCCAAAGTATAAAATTCCCCTGAGGTAGTCGGACCCCTTCTGAAAACCTTATATGACCGTCATGCTCACTTACTTTCAAAGTTTATATTAGAAACTGGCTCCTAAGAAACTGATACGTAATACACGATCAAATCCTGATCCCAATAACCCACCTGCTGTTGGAAATCTGAATCTAATTCCGAAGATCATCAGGCAGCAAAAACAAAAAGACTGCCAGACCCCCGTTAGTCCTGAAGCAGTTCAGCCAATTATTGTGCCAACCCCCGTCAAAGTTCTAGTCTGATCCACCCCGAATTCCTATGGCTCATTGCCCCTTTCTCCGAGCAGCTCTTCCACACCTCAACCCCATATCCATAGCCCATCGGCTACTCCCTCCTCCCCGGTTACTCCTATAGTCCCCCTCGCCTTAGGTGCTCCGCTAATCCCCGTAACCATGGCTAGATATGCACCATTACAACTACCTGCTAATCCTGGGGCAATGCCTCAGGACTATCAATCGAAAATCACTTACTTTGATGGCACAACCTCTTGCACCGCCCTACAACATACAAAGAAAATGCAGGATTATTTCGAGAGTTATGAAATAGATGATGATAGCATGAGAATGAAGATTTTTGTCCAAAGTCTAACCGGTGATGTCAGAACCTGGTTTAGGGCATTTCCACCTAATTCAATACTAAATCCGGAAGCCTTATACCAAACCTTCATTAACAGATGGGAGAAAAGGAAAGACCCCCTGCACATTCTATCCGAATATGAGTCTATCAAGAGAGGACCTGGGGAAGCTGTTCTGGATTATTGTGCCAGATTTAACAATGTTTACAACGCGATACCACCGAATCTAAGACCACCACCCGACCTTGCTCTGTACAAATTCCCGGATGGCTTTGATGTCGATATGGTGTATCAATTAAGGGAAAGAGCTCCTCAAAGCCTGGCAGAAATGCAAGATGCCACAGTAAGCGTAGAAGCAAACCTAATCGCCAAAAGAAACAGAACCAGATCTGAGAGAAAAACCACTTTCAAAGAAGAACCCTCCTCTCACGAGCAGAAAATGGATGTGATCATCAGTTCCATGAACAGAATGGGAGATAGATTAGACAACGTGAGAGAAAAAATTCATGGGAAAATCAACAGCCCAACACCGCAAGGAACCCAAACTTCAGAAAAACCCAAAATATGAACATGGATAGGGCTAATCAGGATCACGACATCAGACCTCCGTTCCAAGAGAACTTTGCCGAGGCATCTACATCTGCTGATCCCACAGACGGGACCCTGATGAACCTGGTTGATTTAGAAAATGGACAGCAATCCCCCTTCACGGAGCAAAACCCACCATACCTTAATATAGAACAATTCCGCACTAAATCGGGAGAGTCCTTTGACTTTAAACAAGGGTATGACACTGCCATATATGAGGTACATAAGCAATACAAACTAAGAACACGAACTGTCGATGTGTCTCCGCCCAGCCAGGCAAAGGAGGGAAAACAGCCCAACAAGGCTAAAGGGAAAAGCACCAACGGTCATACAATTGACAACCAGGTCCCGCATTCGCAACAAGTTATTGTAGAAGATGTAACAGAAACACATGGTTCTGTAGAACAACCGATACACTCTTCCTGCCCTGAAAAGGACCTGGAAAGCATTTATGAAAATATTCCCAGAACAGAGAAACCACGGACAGTCATACATAGTGATATGCACGTTCCAAAGGGAAATACAGGAAATACGCCGAAGAACAAAAAACTCACCAGTGTTAATACCCGGAACCCGGCAGAAAAGCCATTCAGCCTAGAAACCGAAATCGGGAAGCTTAAAATCTCAATCCCCCTCTCAGAACTGGCTAAGCACACCGTGTATAGACAACAAATTCAAAAATCGCTCCAACTACCTGAAATTAGGGATGATGTAAACATTCTAGATGACACCCCTGAATTACTGTTCGGGCTAGAGGTTGACGGAAAAATAGCATTCGGACCTGTTCCACCTTTCTATATCAGCCTGCACATACACAATAAGATACTGCACAATGCTATGTTTGATTCAGGCGCCTCACACAACCTCATGCCCAAAGCCGTTATGGAAAAGTTAAACCTCGATGTCACCCGACCCTATAAGGATCTGTATTCGTTCGATTCAAGTCAAGTCAAATGCCTAGGCTTAATCAAAGATCTTTGTGTATCCCTAGTCCAATTCCCGAATAAAACGATCTTAATGGACGTAGTAGTTGCTGACATACCCACAAAGTATGGCATGCTGCTATCCCGATCATGGGGAGCAAAACTACAAGGATCCCTTCAACTCGACCTCTCTTACGCCACTATATCAGTCTTTGGGCAACCAAAGAGACTCTATAGGGAAACGCTAATGAAATATGTGGTGAGTAGTGAGGAGAAACCCCAAAATTTTCCGATATACTTGATCCATTCTGATATGGATTCTTTTATTTTGTTTAATGATAATACAAGTCTTCCAAATTCTGACAAACCGCTAGCCCTAGAACAAGAAACCAATGCTAGTGAAAGGCCAGTTGCCAACTCACTTGAAATTGTCTCAACAGCTCAGGCAACTAGCACAGGACAGGAAGAAAATCCCGAAACAGAAGTCACCAACTCATCTGCCCTGCATGCCCCTCAAACCCCCAATACACACCTTGGACCTGAAGTCTCATGGTTTTTAGAATTTGATGGTGCAGTTAACAAGTTAGGAGCAGGGGTCGGGGTGTGGATTTACAAAACTCAAGAAAATCATGCACAAGGCCATGCCTATAGACTCAATTTTAAATGTACAAACAACATGGCAGAGTACGAAGCCCTTCTCTTAGGCCTCAAACTGCTCAAAACTTTGGGAGCTACCACAATCTACATCCTAGGTGATTCGGACCTCATTATACAACAGATAAAGGGCAATTTCGTCGCCAATGATAGTAGAATGAGATCTTACAGAGCCACTGCCAGTGAATTGCTTAGCACCTTCAGTGATGTTGAGTTAACCAAAGTCGTGCGAGAACATAATATTCATGCTCATAACTTAGCTACCTTCGCCAGCACCTGTAGGTTCCCCTTTGGACCAAGTCACCACTTCACCACAGAAGTTAAACATAGACCGTCAATTCCTAACAATATCGAGAATTGGCAGGTATTCAAAGATGATGTCCAGATTAACAATTTTTTAACTTTGGAAGGGGAATTCTCTAGCACCAACATTGACATGGACGTTACACCAGAAACACAGCAACTAGATCGCATGACCCTAACAGCCCCCATGACTGAACAGATACTCAGCCTAACTATTTTTGACAGCACAAACATAGGGCTACTGAAACAGTCTTGCTCACCTAAGGCAGCCGAGGCAGAAGAAGAATTTATGGACCTAAAAGGAAATATTTTGCCTGTTGGCCTGACCCCATTGGAAGACATGTTTGATAACAACGATGTGGCCAGAAAACCAAAAATGGAACCCTTGGATGCCGCTATAGAAGAGTACAACATAGGAACGGCAGAACATCCCAAGATGATTAAACTCTCTAAAACCCTGTCGCCTGACCAAAAGCCCAAATATGTAGATCTGTTCAAACAATTCCAAGATGTATTTGCCTGGAGTTACGAGGACTTGAAGTCCTACGACACTTCAGTAATCTAGCATACCATTCCCCTAAGGCCGAACCAGAAACTGTTCAAACAAAAACTTAGAAGAATCAACCCCATGCTTCTCCCTATGATTGAAAAAGAAATAAAAATAATGTTTGACACAGGGATCATTGCGCCGATCAGATTCTCGGAATGGGTATCTAACTTAGTCCCTACCAGGAAGAAAACAAGAGAGATAAGACTGTGCGTAGACTTGAGAAATTTAAACCAAGTCTCCCTAAAAGACCACTACTCGTTACCCAAAATGGATCACATCTTACAAAGGGTGGTGGGTTCTTCCAGGATTTCCCTACTTGACGGATTCTCGGGATTTAACCAAATTCTAGTTCACTTAGATGATCAGGACAAAACAGCTTTCACTACGCCCTGGGGAATGTTCAAATACGTTAAAATGCCTTTTGGGATGAAAAACGCCGGCGCCACCTTTCAAAGGGCAATGGATATCACGTTCGCTAAGGAAATACACGATTTCCTTGTGGTTTACTTGGATGATCTGACCCCATTTTCCAAATCCGACTCGCAACACCTTAGGCACTTAAGGCAAATTTTTATCACATGTAGGAAATTTGATATTTCCTTGAACCCGAAGAAGTCCCTGTTCGCCCTGGAGGAAGGCAGGTTATTAGGGCACATAATATCAAAAGATGGGATCAGAATCGACCCAGAAAGAATTCAGGCTATCCTCCAAATCCCTTACCCAAGAAACACGAAAGAGCTACAAGGATTCCTTGGAAAAATCAACTTCCTGAGAAGATTCATCCCCAATCTAGCTGAGTCAATGAGGCTATTGAGTAACATGCTAAAAAAGGACGCCAAGGTGAGATGGTCCCTTGGGGCCAAGCAAGCTTTCGAGAGTATAAAAGCGGCCTTGACTCAAACACCTGTCCTTACTAGTCCTCAATTTGACAGAGATTTTATCATTTTTTCTTTCGCATCAGAACATACCATAGCAGCAGTCCTTCTGCAGAAAGATGACCAGGTAAATGAGAAACCAATAGCTTTCTTCAGCCGAGCTTTGAGAGACGCGCCCCTAAAATTTCAGATCATGGAAAAGCAGGCTTACGCTCTGGTCAAAGCTATTAAAGACTTCAGAATTTACATCCTCTACTCTCATGTGATCGTATATGTCCCCAACACGGTTGTAAAGGATATATTAACTCAAGAAGGATTGGAAAGGCAGAAGAGGCAAGTGGATTGCGAGCATACTTGAGTATGATATCAAGATAAAACCCACCAAGCTTATAAAAGGACAAGGGCTGGCTAAGCTAATGGCCGAAACAAATTTCCAAGCGCTTAACATTAATGAGCTGGACGATGAAGAGGAGCTGGTGACTCCACAGATCAGTGATACCTTCACACAGTCCCCTTGGTACTCTGATATTTTTTTTGTATTGTTAAACCTATGTGCTCCCCCAGGATTGTCCAGAACTAAAAAAAATATTTTTGAGAATGAAATCATCAAACTTCTGCATCATAGATGGTGCCTTATTTTGGAAGAATTATGAAGGCATTTTGCTTAAATGTTTAGCTAAGGATGAAACTAACAGCGTCATGAGAGAATTTCATGCAGGTGATTGCGGAGGCCACTTATATTGGAAATCCACAGCGGACAAAATCTTGCGGGCCGGTTATTACTGGCCCTCTTTGTTTACAGATGTGAAAAAATTTACTGCCTCATGCCATAAATGCCAAATCTTTGAGGGAAAAAGAAAATTGTTACCTCTACCCCTAAAGCCCATTTCAACCAAAAAGCCTTTTCAACAATGGGGTCTTGACTTCGTTAGAGAAATTCATCCTTCCTCCTCAGGCCAGCACAAATGGATTCTAACAGCCACCGACTATTTCACCAAATGGATTGAAGCCATCCCGTGTAGGCAAGCCAATGACTCCACCATCATCCAATTTCTTGAGAACAACATCCTGTCCAGATTCGGCTGCTCGGAGAAAATCATTACCGACAACGCGGCTGCTTTCAAGTCCAATAAACTCATTAACTTTTGCCACAAGTACCGCATTACCTTAGGACACTCCACAGCCTATTACCCCCAAGGCAATGGCCTGGCCGAGTCCTCCAATAAGAGTCTCATCAATATCATAAAGAAGATGCTAGAAGAGAACAAAAAGAACTGGCACAAAAAGCTCACCAGCGCCCTATGGGCAGACCGAATGACCACCAAAAAATCCATTGAGATGAGCCCCTATGAACTTGTGTATGGGATGGAAGCTAGGTTCCCTTCATCCCTGGGCATACCAACTATCAAACTGTTGCAAGAAATTCAGGTTGAATCGAACGACATGCAGAGAAGGATTAATCAGACTATTCATCTTCAGCAAACCAGAGAAGAAGTTTTCAATAGAGCTCAAGATCTACAGGAAAAACTCAAGAAAATGTTCGACAAGAGAACCAAGGCGGAGGATTTCAGGGTAGGCAGCAAAGTCCTAAGATGGGATGCGAGAAGGGAAGACAAGGGCAAACATGCTAAGTTTGATTTTCTGTGGAAAGGCCCGTACGCTATCAGCGTTGTGCAAGGAAATAACACCTACTTTCTCAAGTCTCTTGATAACAGCACAGCGGAAGAAGGCCCGATCAACGGCCGGATGTTGAAACACTACAATGATCCCCCTGCTTGAAGGTGCAGGTGATAGTCGATTTGTACATACTAGTAGGCATCAGTTTTGACTTCTTAGAGTTTATAGTACCGGGAACACGCGGAAGAAAGTAGGCGATGCTTCCCAGTTTTGCAGAGGACAGCCAAAAATTAAAAAAAAAATAAAAATAAAAATAAAATAAAATAAAATAAAAAAAAACAAGGCGTTCTGGCCTGCTGTTCTTGGCTTCCCGCAAGGAGAAGCCATCCCCGAGTGGAGCCACTGTTAGCTCCTGCTGCAGCAGGTATTCATATTTCATGATTGGCATTTCACAGGCCAAATATGTTGTACTTTTCTTGCTGCAATGCTCCATATTTGCTCAAATAGTCTCCAAATGAAGAAGGCTACTTCAAGTTCATTCAATTTCCTTCAAACTTTGTAAAGTTTTCCTGGTATCGCCACTGTTAGTTAAAGGGAGGTCCAAACAGTTTAATCTTGGTCTCCCTAGGTTTAAATTTCTTGTTTAAGAATATAGAGATTGAAATTCTGTCCAAACAGTTTAAGCTTGGCAGACTCTTAGATAGGTAGAGAAATAGAAGATTCCAACAGTTTAATCTGGGCTCTGGAAGAAATAAGGGTAGTATGTAGATAGGGAAGCATCAAAAGAAAATGTATGATGGGTTTGCAAGTCTAAGTGCACCCCCAAGCAAAGAAGAAAAAATGCTAGGCAAGTAGGCTGGGTAGGTAGTTCTGAGGCTGATTGAATTGCTGACCAGTTCCAAGTTTTCAGGTATCATATCATGCAGAACGTAATCAGCAAAGATTTGTAAGCAAAAAGGGCTCAAATGAGGTATAACTGACTTCCCTTCTATGTTTTCCCCAATCATTAACTAACATCCCCAAAAGAGGTCAAGATCTGCTTGACATCTCTTAAGTTCACCATCTTCATCACTCTGGTTGAGTAATGATCTGCTATACTCAAAGTTGTTCCATATCTTCTCCTGAAATATGGTCTTACCCCTGTAACAGCCTAAGTCTCCCGAACTTAGCGCTTTCTTATCATCTCCATATTAACTACTAACATTATTATGTAGCTCCCTATGTTTCCCTTCCCCCTATTAATAGTAAGTAAAATCCCTTATGTAATATCCCCCCCTGGTTGAAAAATAACCATATCAGTTCCCGGGAATTGTTCAGTTTATCAGAAACTAAGCAAGAACCCCGACCCCCGAACCACTTCCTAAATACGATGGACTCCTTCCAAAGTATAAAGTTCCCCTGAGGTAGTCGGACCCCTTCCGAAACCTTATTTGACCTTCACATCCACTTACTTACCTTTTCCCCTCAAAACCGTTTTTGCGTCGCAACCTCGCACTCTCGCATTCATACCACGCATAGCCCATCCGTCCCCCGCCGATGCGATATTGCGATATCGGCGATCACAAACGCCGAGTGTCCAACCCGTCCACCTCTTCCTCTCTTCCGATGCGATATCGCGATATTGCATATCGGCAGTCGCAAGCGCCACATGCCCAACCCGGTGGCCCCCCTCTTTCCCGCCGACGCGACATCGCGATATCGCATCGGAGTCTCTTCACCACAGTTTATCCAGTACCTCACCACGTCGCATCGTACCAGGGACCCAAAGCCGACGCCATCTGCCGTACAGCCGACGCCATGCTTACGTCAGCAGCCAGAAAAGCCGAAAAAGCTTCGCGCAGGAAGAAAAGTCGCACTTCGGAGCTCCAGATCAAGAAACAGAGGCAGTTTTCGATGCGCGAATAGGCCATTTTGAGGAATCTTCAGGGAATCTTCCGGTTGCCGAGCCCACTGCGTGCCGAAAAAGCCCGAAAATTGCCCAAACGTGCCAAAGGATCCGGTTTGAAGACAGCAACAGATCATTCACAGAGATTAAAGTGTATCAGATCAAATCAGCAGGTATCAAGCGTGTCAAAGAGTATCAGTCGACGGCAGAAACCATCAATGTAGCAGCAAAGTGTATCAGAGAATATCTTGAGCGGCGGCTTAAAGCAAGAGAAAATTGAATATCTTCCAGCAGGTTCACAGAAGGGGAGCGAAATTGCTTGAAGCTCTCAAATCATCATAATTGCACATTCAATTCACACCTAAGCCGAACTGCAGCCCCGAAGCTCATTCACTTCAGCAGCATCGCATCTGGTCCCCAAGGGCCACCTCGTCACCTGTTTTGATTCAGCTGCCCCCAGCGCAGCCAAAAAGATTTACTTGCATTTAATACCAGCAGCATTCAGATTTTTGAAGAGTTCTAAGCAGACCTGCCAAGGTCACTTGTAATGATGTTTTCCTGATATTTTGTTTATAAATACCACCCGAAGCGATATTGTGAAGGGTTGGTTGGTTGGTTGGTAGTATTAGTTGTTGGTCAGTTTCCTTTCCAGCAATTTCTCTGAGTAAAGACTCGCACTGTAACTGTCATATCTTTCATAATCAAAGATCGCTGAAAGCATGGATTGCGAAACAACTTGCGGTTTTCTCTTGGCTGAGGAATGATCACGGAATTCCTGTGTCTCTGCA
Source organism: Pinus taeda (assembly GCA_000404065.3). Lineage (NCBI taxonomy): Eukaryota > Viridiplantae > Streptophyta > Pinopsida > Pinales > Pinaceae > Pinus > Pinus taeda. The sequence continues at coordinate 53,129 of APFE030360237.1, read as the reverse complement.
TGATCCAATAATGTTTTTTCTTCCATGTCTATTTTATGTTTTGTCACCTTTCCGCCTTTCTAAGTTGCAGGAAAAAAGAATAGCTTAAGATTTGTTTCAATACACCTTAAGTTCAATTTCTGCACTTTTCGATGTTTTCTTCAGAAACAGTTATGAGCTAGAATTCTTAAATGCTCTAGTTTACCCTGTTTCTTTCATATATGGGTGCATGTCTTTGGAATTCTTAACTGCTCCGGGATCCTACTCATCCATTTCTCCCCTTTGTCGGCATGATGAAATGATTCTCTTTTGCCTTTCATCCATGATGTTCATTCCATACTTTCAGCTGACCGAGTATTGTATCCTGCGTGGCTATCCCGCTCCGTATCCCCCTTGTGACCAAGAAAACGCTCGCACGCCTCAATCTGTGACTCCATGCCCAATGGTTCAAAACTTATAACACCTTACTGTGCCTCTTTACTAAAGAATCCTACCTTCCTTCCAATCACAGTCAACATTCCCTTGAAGTCAAAAAGCTAGCCTAAAATCCTCAACTAAGGTTGAATCTAGATCAACTAAGGTTGAATCTAAAGGAGAGAGCCCTCTCCGGTTGCAGGTGGGCTAGAACCTGCAATCAGAAGATTGGTTTGTGGTTACCTCGGCCGTATCCCTAATAGGAGTCTAGGGACAACCTGAGTGATAACACTGTCCACGGGTTTGAAACACGACTTCGGCCTTCACAAACTCAAACATGATTTCTACCTTTGGAGTTTTGAACAAATGACGTTGTTTGCCTCTTTTATATGTGAAGAAAAAATCTCACCAAATCAGATTTGATTTAAATTGCTTCAATAACCCATTTATAATGTTTGGCACTTTTTCACCTTTGGTCTTTTAATACAATACTACTTTTTTACTTTCTCTTGCTTCTTCTGAGGTTTGGACTGATAGTATTTTGTTGATTTTTGCAGGGATAGCTGTGATATGATCTGGCAAAGGAGACCAGGGCTGCGCCTGGACAATTCAAGAATTGAAATTTTTGAAAATTTATTACAAAAATGAAATGTCGACTTATCTTCAAAACAAAGTTTTAAAGAGAAGTCATAATCTTTCCGTATAACGATAAAAATATTTGAGATAACAACCTATCGAGGACCTCCCTCTGGCCTGCTGGATTTATTAGACTTTACAAAAACCAAATTGACTTAACCCTAGACCTAATGACCGAGAACACTTGCCATGACATAGAAATTGAAACAGGGCTGCAAATGATTGTTTCAAGACTTGATTTTTATGAATAGACCTGAGCCAGCAGTGCCAAGCATGAGGGGAATGAGTGACACAAACCTTTCCATCAGATTTATGGCATGCCTTACGAAATGCAACTGATCGAAATTGATGGGACACCTAAACATGAAATGCAAAAAGAGTTCTGATCTCTGACAGAGGGATAACCAGACCAACTCTAACATGATCAAAAATATATAAATTGCATCATGCATACAACCATCCAAGTGTATAAGATAAATCCATCTATATCAAAGTACCATCATCTAGCAGCAAATCAAGTGATAACAACAAAAACCAATTATCATGAGATATGAAATAATTAGTGGTAGTAGAATATAACCATGAACATCAATTGATCAACATAAAAATCAAAATTGTAGCAACAACATAAATATATCTTGTGAACTTGCAACAACAACATATGACCATCATCATATATAATCCATAACGCATCAACCAACACATCTATATGGTAGCAGCAGTAAACATGTCAAAACATGTGCATGATTTGTAGCAACAATCATCCAATCAAAGTAGCAGGATTCAAATCAACGCATCTCACAAAATGAGATAAGCCTCAAATTATTATGGAAGCAAACCATGGAACCATGAAACAATAAATCTGACTAGCAAATCCTCCAACTAGTACCAGCATATCATATTACCAAGCCACATATGCATAATGCAAATAAGTAAGCAACGTATAATAATATTCGACATGGAGCAATAATGGATCATAAGAAGATCTACTAAATATAACATAGGCCAAATAACCACGAATCTCCTCAATGGTGACAATGAACATAGGTGAGAGATCATGTGACCAATGAATCAATAATAATAATAACTAGCAGTTGTAGAGAATCCAAAGGCATACATATGGAGCATAAATACCAGAAACGTAGTTGAATAAAAAATTATCTCATCTGCAAATGTAATATGGATTCTAATCACAAGAACTAATGCATTTTGATCTCTCTCATGAATATCATACACAACATGTTCATATAAGAGAAATTTTTCATGAATGCTCAAGACAACCATTAATCTAAAAATAATCAACTGCATGTAACTAATACAAGACCATGGAGAATCAAAAAAAAAAAAAAATTCTCCTCGACCTCTAATAGCTAATGCAATGAAAATTTTTAGATAAATAGATAGTCATGAAAAGCATAGAAATCTCCAAAATCTCTTCCATATTGCAAATATGAGCTCCAACTCATAGTCAAATATTCCAACTCAGAAATTTTTGGAATAATATGTTATGATTTTTAATTGGGTTTTATGGGAAAATGAGAATGAATCTAGAAATTTAGCGACATGGGTTTTGTGCAGAACGGCCCAAATTAATTTTCCATTAGGCAGTTTCCCAAAAATCAGCATGGATTGAGAGAAACACACGATTCTTTGAAGAAAATGTTCCCATATTTTTTGTTGTGGCTGGTTTACAATTTTCCTCAAATGCACAATCAGATTTGATTTGCTTCCAGTTGAATGTTAATGAAAATATCTTTGTTTCTTTTCCTTCTTCTTTTTTTACTTCTCAAAATCTATTCATTCAATTGTTTATTTGTGCCAGTGATTTCTCATCATTTCATGCACAGGAAAAACGAAATGAGCAAATTTAAACCATATCATGCATCTATTTAAAAATGATTAGCAAAAAAAAATGTCAAATCTAATGAGGCCATTTGAAAAAACTTCCTTTCAGAAGATCTGCCTAAATTTATGCAATTTTTGCTTCAATCTCCCCCTAAGGCCGAGTTGGCCTCAATTTTCTTCTATTTCTTTCTTTCTCCAAACCTTGATGTACCACTTTCTATTCAAATCTTCTTCTGTTTTATTTTTCCTCCTCTAAATTATTCTTTGATGACTAGATCCCTTAAGAGATGTAGGAAACAAGAAATCTTTGGCTATATGGCCTAATTTATCACAAATATAACATCTAATGTGCCCAAGAAATCGCGAAAATGGCAGATTTTTACAATGAATACCTTTATGCCCAAAATCATTACAAAGAAAAAGGCATTATTGCACTTGAAGAATAATGGGGATGCTTGTGAATTCTCCTTCTTCAAATGTAGATTTTTCTTGTAATCATTTTTCTTTTTGCTTTTTCAATTTTGTTGCAATGTGCCCAATTTTTTGATAACTAAAACACCTTGCATTTCTCATACCCTTGGTACATTTTTGGGCTCTTGGCTTGGTATTCGATTTTGATGGCGATTTACTTTATTATTGTTCAAACTTTCTACTTTGGGCTCTTTAATTGTTGCCTCATTTGTTTTCTCGATGCTCTTTTCTAATTCTGATTCAAGTTTCTCACAGTGACTCATTCGATTCTTGAGCTGGTTACCATTCTCCTCTTCAATTTTCTTTACTTTCTCCAACTAATTTTTCAAATCAGAAATCTCTTCTTTGAAAGAATTCTCTCCCTCTTCAAGAATTTGAATACGTTTCTTCATATATTTTTTCTCCATCTTAAGATCTTCAATCAATCTTGCTTGATATTTATTTTTTACTTCAAGGGTAACTAGTAATTTAATCTCTTCACCTTCATATTCTTGCAATGGAAATACACCTTCCTCTCTTCTTAAGGAATCAAATTCAAATCTTTGATCATCAACTTCATCAATAACCCTAAAATTGTCATCACTAGATTGGCAAGGAAAATGTCCATCATTGAAAATATTGTTTGCCATACCTTTTACCGGCATAATAGGCTCTCTGGGTTTTGCAACATTCTTGGATTGTTTGTAGTTTTTCTTTTTCTGAATTTCCTTCTTCTTATTCTTTGTCATAATCCCATGATCTTTTCTCAAGCAATCAAGCTTCACTAAGAGAAACTCCACTCCGATACCAATTGTTAGAAATGTATTCACTACTAAGAGGGGGGCGGCGAATCAGTAGTGACAATGTATATTAACTTTTAAACTACTTTTCAATTACTACAACACAGTCTTCATTTACCCATTAGTATATTAAATCATATAGAAAAACATATGAGAACCATGTGAAATAACCAAATAATCTTGCACAAGAAGACACAAGATTTTTCTAGTGGAAAACCCTCTTCTAAGATCAAAAACCACCCTTGTTGTTGTTGTGTTGTTCAAATAATTATATTAGTCGTTAAGAAATTCAATTAAATAGAATATATATATATGGCTACTATTAGAGAGAACTATGGTCCTCATCTATAACTCTACAGACACCCATCTTATCAACAAGCCTTTCCCAACACCCATTGGACTTATGAAGAAATCTATCCTATGTACTAAATTTATCGGAGCACCCATTCTACTCTTTTACTATCCCTCATTTCATAATATTTCAAATTGGAGTCAATCTAAATTTCTCATCTAGAACAACACAACAAACTCTAGAAATATAGGGTCAAAGCATCATAATAATCTCACCAAAACAAATCTACATAACTCACTCACTCAATCACCGCAGCAAGCCATTAGCAATACATGCAGCAAACATACAAGAAAATATGATCAAAACATGGTAAGCAAGAATGAAGGAAATTATCTACAATCCTTTATACTCTTTTACCATATTACTGCATAATACCTTTGGCTGAAACATAAGTCTGCTGCCATCTTCTATCGATGTGATCTGCTGAAGATATTCTGCATAAATTCCTACACAATCTACACACACCAATATTCACTTACTCACACTCTCCAAGGTCATACTACCATCCATCAATCAATAATAATAATCATATTTCTCACACAAGTATAAACCAAAATATCCTCAACAATATCCAAAGCAATATCATGGATGAATACCATGGTTATGTCAATACCTGAGACACCTGTACCATGGTAATATCCAAATCAATGCCATAGGTAAATACCATGGTTAAGTTGATACCAAGGATGCCCATACCATGGTAAACTCTAGGGAAATACCACCGGTCAATACCATGGTTACGATAGAAATATGAAAGAGAGCCAGATATTATTTTCACAACACAAATCACACCACCTTGTATTTTATTGATCTCAAGGGTTACATATTTATAGTATCTAGATCAATGACAATGACACATCTAGATAGCTATTACAACTCACACATAGGAAACTAGATACTTTTAGATTGACACCTTGGGACTCATGATGCCAACCACAGATGACATGGAAACATTACTTCCAACACCCTCCCTTAATGCTTACATGTAGAAAATATAGAAAAACACATATTACAACAATAAATAAATCTTTGTCATATTTGTCTAATATGGTCATCATCAACACCCACATCCACTGTGGAATCTCACAAACACTTCTCTTTCACCACCACAGCTTCGATTTGTCACTTTACCTATATTTAAAATGTAACTGCCTCTGACCATCGTAGATGAACTCTATAGAATTGATGCTTCTCAATCTCCCAGAGTGCAAAGGGTCCATCTCGATACTGAACCATCCTATGGAACTACCAACATTTGTGAATCCACAACCCTCCGCAACCTGCATCAGTTATCTAGGATAGCATTCTGGATACAGAATGTCTTCAACAGACAATTCTACAACTTGACCTTATAAAATAACCTATATTGATGCTCCCGAAGCATGATGGGTCACACCAGCTTGAACTTATTAAGAACTACCTGTGACTAATGCTCCCAAAACACAATGAGTCACATTATTCTGTTAATTAGTTGGCCTGTTCTGTGTGGTTCTGCATCATTTGGTTCTTGCACATAAAATGTGTACCATTACAATTTTTACCAACAATTCTTCTTTTTTAATAAATAATATATCACCACCACTATCTTTAAAGAAAATTTTCTCATGAGTGAAACTGAATATGTAGCTGACCGAAAATTCCTCTACAATAACCTCTACAACATTGGATCCTTTTTTTTCGTTGGCAACAACTTGACTTCAATGCGATAACTTAAACTCACCCATCTCGACTTTTCTTAAATCAAGCCAATGTATCATATTATTGATATGAATATCTATTGTGTCGTACTTGATGAGCTCCTGGATGAAAGCCGTAGCTAAGCTTCACAATCAATCCCATAGAAGAATTTTTTCACTTGAAAATCAACTTCTAAAAAAAATAATAAACTTATTTTTTTTCCACGTGAAGACTTCCCCAATAAAATATGTCACAAACAAATAAATAACCTTAACTTATTCAACTTTAAAATAAGGATATAATTTTTTCACCAAAGCATTGTAAAGAAATGTGGCCAACTGATTATTATATGTCGCTACCTTTGAAGAAAAGAATACCAAGAGCATTTTATCCTCCACCAATTTGCGATTTTGCTATCGTTGGGTTCAAATTCTGCACAAGCTACGTTCCGAGCTCCTTAACAATAAGCAAAGAGGTAAATCTAATATCAGATCTAGGTCTCCATCGAATAACGATCTCTCATATAGCTCGCTCGTAGTGCTCTAAAGCAAGCCTCCATTGATTAACTTTTCCCTCACGCAGGCAGGCAAATGGCGGTATCCCATGCAAATCCAAAGTGATTTCACCACTTTGAAGAGCAGGACAAAGCAGAGACAGGAGGGATCATTGGAGAATTTGTGGATTGATGTTGACGTCACCAGCTGAGATGGGAGTATGCATTCTGAGTAGCCTTCATGCATAGCACCAGGTTCAATGAAGATCTTCTTGAGGGATTTTTTTTGTAAGCGTTGTTGGGAGCAGATCCAGGCCTATGACTTCTGATCTAGCAGTGCACTGAGTACAAAAATCATCTGGGTAGGCTCCTTTGCCCTCTTAAATACTGTGCAGTAGACAGCGAGTTCTCTTCGCCCAATCTGCGGCTCCAATCTACGATTAATTTCTTTAGACTTCAACAATGTCTTTTAATAGAAATTAACACACCCAAAAGTATTGTTTGGGCTCTAGATCTAAACACAAATAAATCTACACATTAAAACACTAAAATCAAACACTCAATACTCAACTAATATATTTACATAGGATTAATAAATTCAAGGCTCTCTCACATGTTCCTGACCTTCCTATAAAGGAATCAAGCTAGAACAGGCTCTGATACCAAGATAGAAATATGAAAGAGAGCCAAAGATTATTTTTCACAACATAAATCGCACCACCTTGTATTTTATTGATCTCAAGGGTTACATATTTATAGTATCTAGATTAGTGACAATGACACATCTAAATAGCTATTACAACTCACATATAGGAAACTAGATACTTCTAGATTGACACCTTGGGACTCATGATGCCAACCACATATGACATGGAAGCATTACTTCCAACAGGTTATGCCAATACCATGGTAAACATATGTGCTCAATCCATACATCCAATCTATATATCAATATTCTCACAAAAGTATATATCAAAATATCCTCAATAATATCCAATCAATACCTAGGTAAAAGACCATGCTTATCTCATTACCATGAACACCTATACCATGGTAAATGCCAATTCAATACCACAGTTATCCCAATACCATGAACCCTTGTACCATGGTAATATCTAAGTCAATGCCACAAGTAAATACCATGGTTATTCCAATACCACAATAAACACCCCACAACTAACAAACCAAGAAACATAATCATCTGCAATACATGCTCAGATTGATATGAATGCCAACCATCCACACTACATCACAACATCATGCCACATCACAACACCAATGCTACTAGGTTGACATCAATGCCAAGCAAAGAACTAAGTCATAATACCAAAAATACCATACATATGAGTCTTTTAACTCCTCTAGTTAGTTTCTCTTCCAATCATTAATAAGCATGCTTCAACGCCTCTTCCATTGGTGCATGATATCGCATGGTTTTCATTAGTCAATGTTTCCAAGTCGATTTTACGTCTTGTTGCTATATGTTAAAAGAAATTCTAAACCTTAGTTAGTCATTTGTAGTTCTTGTTTAAATTTTTTGTTGTTCATTCCTGTATCAGTTGTACTTAGTGACTTCAGTTATTCATTTAATCTCTTTGTATGTTTCAATTTGATTGATGGGTATAGACTAAGGCCCTCCTTTGATGGATCTTCTCTTGTCAACCTCAACCCATTATCTAGAAGATAGGTCTATGAACTAGCAGTGACTTGGAGCTTGCAACCCTCAGTGACAAGTTTCCTCGTAATTGACAATGGGTTTACCTCATTGAATCCTAATCGGTCAAGTCTAGAAGTGTTCAATGTCAACTCATTTATTCACACTTAGTGGATTCTGCTAGGTACCTTGGGGTCCATTTTAATCATTAGTGGGCCCCCCCACATCTATTAACAATATGTTTCAATGACCATTAATCAAATAATTTCTACCATGCTCGACAATTAGCTTATTTATTCACATGTTGTACACATGTACTATTAGGGATTAGGGACATCTCACTCATATATGGAACCCTTCCCAAGTTGCATTTTAATTCTTACCATATCATGTACTTTGAGGACTATTTTTGAGTACCTCTCCTACTGATGTATGTTGTGACATACATCCACATTTTATTTCTTAGTCACTATGATCTCTCGATTTCTTGCATGGATCCACTATGTATTTTTTCATGGCTATGTGTTAAAATTTCATGCCATGGATCTATAGTGTATAGTTTTGGTGGCCATGCTTATTTCCTCATTATGTTGAGCATGGATATTTCAACCTTATGGATGATCTACATATTATTGCTATCTATTTTACAAGGTTCCTCTAATCTAGTTCCTTAGGTCATGGCTCCTTCCTTGCATTTTGATATCTAGTTGTCACGTATTTCGACCATTAGTATCCATTTTAACCTCACCCACCAGGGGACATTTTTTATACTTGTATTTACCACCATAGGTCTTATAAGGATGTTATTAAATGTTATAGGGACAAAATTACATAATTGAGTAATTTATCATAATTATTTTGTCACAATTTCATAATTATGAAATTATAATAATTTCATAATTGAGAAAAAATCATAATTGAGAAGATGGTTCATAGTGAGTTGGCAAGAGCTAATGATTGAGCATGAAACTTGTGCATGACTTGTAATTTATTGGTTTAGCTGTTATCAAAGGCTAATTTCTATTGGTCGTAAGTGTTTATATACATCCTCCCAAATCTATGAAAAGCCTATATAACCAAACCCTCTTAGGGGTGGAAGGAAAGGAGAAAATGGTTATAGTGCATTATATTGGAGAATTGTTTCCAAGAGATCCTTTAATGTTGTAATATCCCTGGCATTAGCTACCGTAAAAACTCTCGTAAAATCAGTGTTGTTGAAGAATTAAATATTATTAATTCTTATATGGATATTACAAGAAGAATATTTTTCTAATTCTTAAATACAAGAATATTGCACGAATTAATTCTTAATTCTTATATTGAGAATAATTTATATACTTTTATGTAAATAAATTATATTTCCAAGTTGGTATATTTTATGAGTTTTAGAACTAATGAGTCATAGTTTTAGAAAAGATATGGACAAGTGATATGTTGTCGATAAGGCAAAAGAAAATCTACCTTGAAAAAAAATAATGAGAGATTTATGGAGTGATTTTAGAATTTAGGAAAAATCTAATTTATTGAGTGATTTTTGAATATAGGAAAAATATGATTTATGGAGTGATTTATGGAATTCTTTTAGGATCTAGAAAATCTATTGCATTTTCTTAATTCTACTTATTGTAAGCCTATGGACAATGAGAATTAATGACAAAATACATATAGAATCAAACCAAGAGAGAGGAATGACTGTTTTTGAATAATTATATGTACAAAATTGGTTGAATGAAATTTGGTGTGGGGAACTCAACACAGAATTGCTTCATCTCTTACTTGGCCACTGTTGGATATAATAGTTTGGCAGACATTATCAATTCAACATAAAATTCCATGTCAGGAGTCTCATTTCGTTAAGGTATTTCAAGCATACATTACAAGATAAGTAACTATGCTCTTTGAAAATTAATGTGTTTGCCTGTGGTGCATGAAGAAATAAGAATCAAACTTATTTTCTTGAAAAGTTTCATATGATAAAGAGTTGAGATTATTTTCTTGGGAAATACTCCATGGACTTTTGTGCGTTTAATTCTTAAAAGATTTCATGTGCATTGAATTCTTAAAATATTTTCATGGCTAAATAATTGTGTGAATTGCGTGAGTTATTGAAAACTTAGGGTCCAAATATATCTTCATATATCTCACACCGTAATAGATGTGTAACATTTGAAAGAGGTTTTGTAAATAAGATAGTTCTAGGCAAAATCATCTTTCATATTTGACACATTCAATTTTAACTTCTCTAAAACTGTGCCCAATTTTGATGACTAAAACAAGAAATTATTTAATATTTAAATAAGGAAAAATTGGCTGCAAATATTTATTCTAATATTTCAAACCATGACACCTATGTAAAAACTGAGATAGGTTTCTTTTAATAAACCCGTTCCCAACAAAAACGTCTTTTTTTTAAAAAATAGTTTCTATATGTTCGGAAACCACTCCCAAAGTTGATGACTAAAATAGGAAAAACAGAGTAAAACAAAGTGTTGTCATTTGATTTGTCAGCATGTTAAGAATAATTATTTATGTACATATAGAGATAACTATTGTGTTAATGTTATTGAAAAGAAAAAATTATTGCATGCAAAAGAATAACTATTAAGTTTTATATCTCTTGAAACAAAATAAGTTATTCGCATGCACAAAAATAGAATAATTATGTTGATAATTCTTGAAAAGGAATTAAGCTATTTCATTTAAAATATTACCAAGGATGTTCTCATGATGCATGTGCATTAAAGTTTTAAAGAGAAATATTGAAATATTAAAGAGAATATGTGGTTATGTGCATAGGAATAATATATAGTATATTTGATCTACTTGAAATGGATATGTGATTTTACATATATGGGAAGTTTGAGTTGTGCAAAAAGAGAGGTAACTTTTTTGAGAAAGAGTTCACATAAAACCTTTGCATAAAAGACAATTGGTTGTGTTATTTGAGAAATATTTTTTATTCATGCTATTTCTTGAGCAAATATTACAAGTTTGTTTGATGTGTGAAATGATAGGAAAGGATTTTGTATTGCATGCATGATAACTAGTGAGTTAGCTAACTTTTGGAAAAAGACTAATTAGGTGTTAAATTTCTTGGAAATATATATATTATATAATAATATATATATATATTATTATATATATATAATATAATATATATATATAATATATATATATATGTGCAAGGAAGTATTTGTTGTGTTAGAATTCTTCAAAAAGAAGAGAAGAGAAAAAGCATGTCCTTGTATACATTATTGAATTAGATTCTTGGACAAGAAAACTAGTATTCACATGCTTTATTGAGTTAATATTCCTTTGGAATATTGTTTAGAAAAACATATACACTTGCATGCATGGAAAAGGTATACTTTTGATATTAGATTTCTAGAGAAACGAAGGTGAAATTGCATAATATTGATTGTGCTAACCTTCTTTTGGGAAGAATAATATGTGTTGCACACATAAAGGGATTAACTATGGTATTAGCTTTCTTTTGGGAGAAGATTATATATAATTATTGGGATAGATCTGCCGGTAAGAGGAAAATCTCTTTGCATGGATGAAAGAATAAATGTTTTGCGTTTGTCCCCTTGGAAAATAAAAGTGTTTTTTCCATGCAAGATTTAGTTAGTTACCTTTGGAAAGAAGTATATGTTTCAGATGCAAGAAGAACAAGTTATGATGTCATTTTTTGTTGGAGAGGACAAGTAGTTGCATGCAATAAAGTATAACTATTATGTTAACTTTGTTTGGAATAGAGCTTACATTTTTATATATAATGGCCATTGTGAGTAACTCTCTTGTGGAAAATATTTTTTTGGAAAAGAACATGTATTCACATACATAAGTATAAAATATATTGCATTAATCCCTTTAGAAAAGAAAACATAATAGTAGGAACAAAGAAAATTGCTTGTTGAGCTAGTTCTCTTGAAAGTTTGTTATGCATTTGCATGCACAAGAACAATATATAGTATGTTGGCTTTCCTTTGGAAAGAATATGAAAGTGAATGTAATATTATGTTAACGTTTTATTGGAAAGATGAAGCTTGATAGTGATTTTCTTATTACAAATGCATGTTCAATGATGTTAATGAAGGATTTTCCTAACATTCTATTTATGTTTTATGCATGCACACAAATAGATGTTGAAGTGTCGCCAATAAATATTGGTTATTGGTTTATTAATATTTTATCTAATCATGATATCAAGTGTGCTAATGAAAATAATGGCAGGAAAGGATGGTGACTTGTGCAAAGGATAGTTCATATTTAACATTGTGGAAAATAAAGATTTCTTGGTCCATGCAAATTGACAAATTCCAAAAGCGGGATTATCCATTGATGGAAACAGTCAAACAAAAAAGACATAGAGATTGAAGATTTGTGAGTAAATGATATCTTGTTGATTGTAATATCTTATAGCAAGTTATGTTGCATTTAATATGATTTTTCTATGTAATATTTTATGAAAATGGTCAAGGGATGGACCCCTTATAACCATTGAGTGAGGGGTGAACACCCTCACAAGTGTTTAATAATAAAATTAAATGTTTTTTTTTCACCCTACGATGTTTCCAGAGTATATCGATGTCTAATGATGTGATTTGTCATTGTGCCATTTTTATGATGTTAATTCATTTCATGATGTGATGTTTATATAATAAAGTATGTGATTTACTAGCTGAGTTAAAAGAATCATGGAAACAATGCATAGTTATAACAAGAAATTAAATTTAATATGCGACAACAATGATAGTTAATGGTTGTGTAACTCACTGTGATTTTACTATATATTTCTATATGTAATGATGATGGTTATTCTAATGATCATTGAGGGAATATAGAAGGTAATTTATAAAGTTACATATTGGTAAATGTTGAAAATAATTCCTAACTCCATGCACTTTCCTGCGAGGTTATTGGGGGATGTTACAAATGCTTCGTAGATGAGTTCAGTATGTGTGTGAGTCAAGAAAGGAGGAAGTTCAAGGGATTGGATAGGAACACCCAATGATTAAGTTATACTTCTTTCACTGTACAACTATAACAACCCTCGTGAAAATTCCATGTAAAAATATATAAGGCCACGGTGGTGGGACACGTATTCCAAGATGAATAATGTGGGAAACATCCTAAGGAGTGTTGATTCAGTTCTTATGGCTAAGGTTTTGGAAAGGAAAATTGGCATTATTGGAACATTTATTTATGAAAATAATGGAAATTAGGAGAAAAGGAAGGTGAAAGGTCACACGTTCCATGTGAGGAGGAGAATGAAGGAAAATAATAGAAAATGAAGAAAATAGAGGCCTCATTAATAAAAAGGCTTCTAAGGATTAGTGGGCAAGTTTGGTCAGTGCAAGACTTGGTTAGTTCAATTTTGGAGCTCTCTCATTATTCTCTCTCTCTTACTCTTGGATAATTAGTTTGTTCTTGCAGCACTCTTGGAAAGTGTGGCATACTTGGATTCTTGGAGCAAGAAAGCAAAGGAAGAGTAGGAAAGCGCAAGAGGGAATCAAGATCAACAACTACATTATATTTTCTTGCAGGTACCGAGTTGCATGTATGATTTCTTCACTAGTTTTGGCATGCATGGCACATGCATGTGGTTTCATGGTTGTGATCTGTCATTGCAATGGAGGTTGTGTGGACTGACAGTGGGTTGCCTAGCTTTGCCATTTCCTGGATAGCCATGGTGATTTTGGGTTTACTTCCATGATTTTTTTTTGGTTGGTTGCCATGATTCCTTATCTTGGGTGGAGTTATTAGTTCCTAGAAGCCCTGGTTGGACAAATGCTCTAGAAGCCCTGTAACAGCTTGGGTTGAGTTACTAGTCCTAGTAGCCTTGGTTGGAAAAACACTCTAGAAGCCCTTGGTGGGCTGAGTTACTATTCATGGAAGCCTTGGTTGGAAAAATTCTCTAGAAGCCCAGTGGCCGTTGTGGGTTGAGTTACTAGTCCTGGAAGCCTTGGTTGGAACAAACACTCTGGAAGCCCTGGAAGGCTCAGATGGAGACCAATCTAATGATGGTTTTGTGATGTTTGAACATAAGGTGGAATCACTGTTTGATGGGTTGAGGTGGATGGCCTCTGGAAGCCCTAGAAGAGTTTTTTTTTTTTGTTCTATGAGATCCCACATTCACGCTTGGAATATGGCACATATGTGAATAACTAAAGAGAAAGTTGGCTCATCCATTCTATGGTTGAGTGGAATGTGGTACTCCCATCTCCGGTTGATTCATTGCATTCATTAATGAGAAATACATTCCCTTGATTTTCATTTGTAAAGGTACTAATGTATTTATGGATTTTATGGCTGATATGTTTATTGTATTTTTATTCCTATTATGTTTGTTATATGCACATTTTATGACAACAATTATGTATGGCTCTCAGCATGTTTTTTCTTATCTGTGAATGGATAATGTGCCTATGACCTAATAGATGTTAATGCAAAAAATGGCATGAGGGAACAATGGTTCATAATGATTATCAGATAAGTATGAGATCCCTACACTTAATTATGTTATTTACTCTTGTAGATTACATGTCAATGATATGTTTGACGAAGTTCTTGTCATGGCTAGTAGGGATCTAGTTAAGGTCTTGAACAAGTGTTTTCTTTAGTAATTTCATTTGCATGTTACTTTACTAATTTGAAGAGATGGATCAGTATCATGGGCTCTCAGCTTGAAAAAGTGGCTCAAATCCCAAAGTTGTTGGCACAACACTGACACTTTTGGTCCACAATCGCTGGCAGGTAGGCTTGTGAGAGCGACTTTAGGTTGTTGGTCACTCCCTTGCCCATAGCATGAGAGTGAATATGGCCCAAAAGACCTAAAACAGTAGTGGGACCCAAGGAGAGGTTGTCTGAGTGGCTGACTTGTCTTTTGAGGGTTTTGTTGATGATGTTAGATGTCTATATGATGTGTTTCCATCAGTTCCACTTCCTTAATGTGACTTAGGAGGTCGAATAATATCATAGTGGCCTCTTGTTGCATGTTTACTTCAGCTGGTCAGTTGCTTGGGTAGATGTGGGAGGAGGGTGTTACAAAGTAGTATCAGAGCGTGGTTGCACTCTCCTTGGGTTGTGTGTTGATCATGCTTTCATGTTGGTTGCATATGTGTTCCATATGCATGTAGTCCATGTGTTTTTTGCATTTTTAGGGTGCTGATCATGGTTGTAGTGATGTCACCAATCGAAGTTTGAAGCCATCGTCATGGAGTATGTCTTCATGTGTGTATGGTTGATTATGTGGTGTTTGGCATGTTAGTGTTCACATGTTATCAAATGCACATGATGAGGTTGTTGTTGTCATATATGGATATGATTAGGAATATTAGTTTTGTTGTGCTAAGATCCTCCTTAGATTATAAAAAATATGCTATTCATTTGTTTAAGGATTCAAGAGTTTATTGCAAGTGAAAATGAGTTTTTATGATAATTTTATGAGCAATTTAACATAAATAAGAAACTGAACAACAACATATAAAACATCACCAAGAACACATCACAATAGGAACATGATGAAGGAGTTCACCCCTCTTGGGCTATGTCTCCTTGATCCAACTACCAATGGCTTGGGCCTCTTTATTATGCTCAAATGTGTAAAAATATGTGTTTACAATGCTCAAATGCTTCGGTAACCTACTCCAATGACACCAGAAAATCTTTAAAGGACCATCTAGCCTCTTTTTTCTCCCAATTTGGTCAAAAAATGAAGAGGTTATGACATCTCCTATTTTCTCCACTATTCGCTCCATAAATTGTCCAAAATTCTACATCGAACCCTCATTGTTGCCTAGATTCCCGCTAACTAGCCACCAAATCCGTCGAAATTCGGGCAGATTTTTCGGGCGGATAAATTCGTCGTCGAGGCCTGAAAATTCAGAGATTAAGGCATATGGAGGGTCATGTGCCCATGGGCCAGCCCCCGACGTTGGATCCTCTCCTCCGGCGGTCACATAAATGGCAGGTTAGACAACGGTGTTCACATGGGTGGTTATGTCCGCAGGCTGGCCCAACCTCCAAACTATGCATTCATAAACTTTAAGTACAACTCGTTGCCTATACATCTTAAGAACTACCATCACGGTGTAATGGTCAAGACTGCGTATTAGCGTTGGGAGGTCGCAGGTTCAACCCACGTTGCCTCTACCCAAACTATAACAAAAATTTTGGTGGCCTCTCGGGCTGCCACGTGTTGACCTCTGGCTAGGCCACGTGTCAACCCGTGGTTGGCCACTCCTTCAACCAATCAAAATCACTAAAATCCAACCAATAATAATGTGCCACTTAGCACAATATAATTCGTCGAGGAGCTCGTTGACCAATTCAACGTCCACATACCCTGCCCAGTCAATGCCACGTCATCAGTATAGAATGTTGACTAGGTTGTCCTTTTTTTTGAAAATTCCCATGTTTAGGAAAGTGAAATTAACTCATTTTTGGAGTCAAACGGAGTTAGTTTCACGTGAAATTAGTTGTCCCAGATTTAGGATGATGAGCACTACGCGGTTGTCTAGGCTGCACACCAATCTGACAACTTTGAATTTTGAGCTATTTTTTGAGCACTTGATCAGCATGAGGTCTTGGTTTGTGTAGTTGTTATGGTCATGCACTGATGACTGGACTCTAGCTAGAATGAAGTGTATATGTTTTTGTAATCATGTGTTATATGTCTATATACAATTGTTATGCATGTATGGACTTGGTTATAGTTTGAATAATAGGTCAAACATGCCTTGTGAAGTCATTGTATGCAATTTAAGTCATCATGGTGCTATTGGTTGTTATGATGCTAATATGTTGGCTAAGATAGAATATGAGATGCAAATCATTAAAGCGAAGTTGCAGCATTGGACCTCAAGGCAAGATCATGTTGTCATACAGGTTTGCATGTTGGGCATGCAAGTATGTAGGTTAAGGATTGTTATATACTTTAGGGTTATACATATTAGGTTTACGTGCATGTCTTTTGATGTTATTGTTACATTCATGATAGATGTTAGTTGATTAGAGTAGTTATATGCACATGTGTCGAATAGTTAAGAATGGTAGTAACCTGTGGTTGTATGCATTACTATTTTTGTTTTATGTTGGATAACATGATGATCATGTTATATGTTTTTGATGAGTATGTTATAGGTTAACTTGTTGTTATATGATAGTTAACTTGACGATTAGGGTTATTTCATTGAGATATTGATGTTGTAATTTGGATTGGTCATATGCGTGATGGTTATGTTCATTGCATTGAAGATATTGATGTTATATGTATTGTGTTAACCTGGTTAGACCTATGCATATGGTTATGGTTGCGATATTCAAGTATGAGTAGACATATTTGTGATATGGTGTCATACTAATCTAGATTGATCGTACATATGTGATTGCTATGCATAAATGATGATTGTTTATGAGTTATGATGTGAACATGTTAGTTAGTTACTGCTATGGATATCATGATTTAGGTTTGAGTTGATATGTTGTCAAGTTTTATCGTTCTAACCTAGATTGATTGTGCAAACAAGATAGCCTCCCCTGAAATACACTAAGGTATGAGTTCGCTTATGTCGTATATTTGGTGTTTTATTGTTTGATTATGTCATATATTTGGTGTTTGAATGTTTGGTGTCTATTACGTTGTCCGGTTGATTCATTTAACATGGTATGTTTGCAAGTTGGTTGAATGTTTGATGAATTTCATAATATGAGTATGTGTTCCAATGATCTTGTTTTAAGATGATTGTACTAATACATATGTGTTGAGATAGTTTTACTTGAGTGTAGTAGGTGATGGTTGTAGCATTATGTCTAATGACTATGAGTTGACTATGGATTATGACATGCTTGTTAGTCTTGGTAAGGTTGATTTCAAATTGATACATATGATTGTCTTGATGTTTGGAACATATGGTTGACATGTGTGAGCAATTGCATGGTAACATCCTTGGTATTAGCATGATAAGGTAATCTTTGACGAGTTTATATAACTAACAATGGGATGATGTGATAGCACCTAGTAAGACTCAATTGCGGCAAGGTAAAAAGGGTAAAATAAAGGAATTGGACAAGAATCCCTTTGGCTATGTTTGGAAAACCTAATTCCAAACGAATGAGTGCTTTGCATATAGGGAGTCTCCTAACCTTGATTTTGTTTGACATTATGTGGATATGTGTTAGGTTCATGAAAATGTACTTGATAGGTATATTAGCTATTCTTTAGTTACAGGTGGATCTGTCAAAGAATTAGAGTCCCTTGAGAGATGACGTGGATGTTTTCAGTTACAAGCAATGTGCTTGGCACAACAAGATTAGGACTGGTGTATTGTTATGTTTATTTATGGACTAACATTTATGTGTTAATGACAACATGATGCAGGGAGTTGCATGGAAAGAGAAATTTCCATGAAATATTGAAGAAGGCTCAGGTTGACCTTTCCTTGGGAACCATGGGGATTGAGCCATGGTGTTTTTTCTAGTCTTGTGCTTTTGGTCTTTTATGATTTGTGGAGCTTGATTTGTAGTTTTGTTTATGTCTGGTGCAAGGCCTTGCCACTTTGGTTTTGGTGTCGTATTGTTATCATTGGTTTTCATGATCTTCTTGTTGTTTGTTTCTTGACTTTCCTTTTGTGTTTTGAGTCTTGGGAATTGGTTGGGAAAGAGAAAAGTTAATAGAGCTCAGGGAGAGATGTGTGGAACCCAACAAGTAATGTAATATTTAGATGAAGCTCAATGCATGAGTAAGTGCAACAGAAGGTAAAACTATGAGAGTAGGTTGGACTGGTTGGGTCCATTGTAATAAATGGACGATGGAAATACAATCATAAGAAAGGTAACTAGAAAAGGTAAAGTAAATGGATCTGAGGTGTCAGTTTCCTTGCTATGATTGGGAACAATTTTTCTCAATGTTGTGGATGAATAAAAGAAGTTCTCTTAACCTAGACCTTATATTATCTAGTAATTATGTTATGATCATGATTATGTTGATGTTTATATATGTATACATGTATATATATGTCGTTGTATGATAGGATGAGGATTTTTTTATGTTGATGATTATATATGTATGTATCCATGTATCTATGTTACTATCTGGCATGTTGTCAGGGATCATTCTTGTGCAGGAATGATTGCTTATGCAGGTGAATGACATGAAGAGGTTCCTCGTTTATGAGGAATCAAGTGCAAGAATAGTCGTCACAAATATATGAGGTCAGTATCATGGTGTTATGAGTTGATATTATGTGATACCGAGGGATACATCAGCAAAGTGAAAGCAGTGTGATCTATGACATGTTGGGACAAGCATGGATAAGTCACTGGAAGCAAGATTGCTTCGTAGAGGTAGTGTGATTTTGAATGTGTGGTATTATTATGGTGCATATGTCATACATGTTGTACATGTTGCATCTGTGATGATTGTGTGCATGCAGTATTGTGCATATATAGTGCGTGTACATGTTGTTTATGTAATGTTATGTATATGGTGTAGTATAGATAGTGTTGTATGAATGTTGCATATTTAGTGCTGGGTATAAATGGTGCTATGTACATGTTGGATATGCAGTATTGTATACATATTGTATTGTTTACATGATTAATATGCGGTGTTGTGTTCATATGGTGATGTGCACATGTGGGATATGCAGTGATGTGTACTAATGATGCTATGTCAATGTGGTGTTGCATGCATGTTGTACATGTGGTGCTATATACATATGGTGTGGTGGGCATGATTGTACAATTGGTGTTGTGTGCATGTGGTGTTGTGTACATGTTGTACAAGTGGCGTTGTGTGCAGGTGGTGTTTTGTACATGTCATGCATGTGGCACTATGTACATGTGGTATCACATACATGTCGTGCATGTGGTACTATGTAAATGTGGTATTGTGTACACATTGTACAAGTGGTGGAGTGTACATGTGGTGTTGTGTTCACATTGTGTAGGTGGTGTCTTGTACATTTGATGTTGTGCACACGTTGTACAGGTGGTGTGGTGTACAGGTGGTACTATGTACATGTTGTACATATGGTATCGGTGCACATGTGGTATTGTGTGCATGTCGTACATGTTGTGTTGAGGGTATGCGGTACTATGTATGTGCATTGTGTAATCGTGGTATCGTGATATGTCTATTTCCTATGTTGTACTTTGTGTAGTACATGTATTTTGTTGCATTGTACGCTAGGTGTAAGTACACATATTGTATGGTGTTGTACATCAGGTATATGTGTATGTGTCGTATGCCAAGTGTAAGTGCATGTATTACATGGAGTTTTATGTCGTGTGTGGTTGTATCTGTGTGACGCACACTATGTATATGTGCACCTGGTTGAGGACAAGACGCTAGGTGCTTTTTGGTGTAGAAACATATCCATTGTGCATACAAAATAAGAACAAACGCAAAAGTAAGGGTCAATGAAGGATAAGTATCAGTATTTTAGTTCAACTTTATTACACATGTGGTTTATGATGATTACAGGTGATCTATGATTCTGGTATATGATGTGTTGGCACAGGGTCCGCTAAGGTCAATTTTGGGGAAAAGGCCCAAGTTTTGGAGTTGAAAACCCAAGGTTTTGTATATAAAGATTAAAGTCTCCACAAGATGTGGCCGCGGAGCACGTAGATGTAAAGTGTCATAAAGGGTTTTTACCCTTCTTTTATGTAGGATGTGTCAGCTTTAGAAGATCTACCCATGATCTGCAGACCATGGGATTGTATAAAAAGGAAAGCCTTAGAAGAGTCTAAGATAGAGTTTTTGGGTAGCGAATGATATGAATGTAATGGGTCAGTAAAAGTGAAGAGCAAAGAAGCTTAGAGTAGAAGAGAGGCTCTGCAGTTGTGTGCGTAGGGTAGTCTTGAGTCTGTAAGCAAATTTGAAGTATCAATAAAGAGACTATTCTGGAAATATCTGTGTTTTATCCATTTACTTCTATTATGTGTTGGGAATGGGATCCCCCGAGGATAGTTTTGGGGCTAAAAGCCCATGTTTTGGGTCGAATTTTGTAATAAAGTTGTAAAGTCTCCGCATTTGTGGTCGTGGAGCGCAAAGGTGTCATGAGTCATAAAGGGTTGTCTGCCCTTAATTTTGTAAAGTATAGTCGGCTATAAATATCTACCCATGGTCTGCGGACCATGGGATTGTATAAAAAGAGCTAAGTAAGCTCTATAGAGTCATCAATAAGTTCTAATAAGTATGAAGTCTTGAGGAAAAGGACAAAAGTCTAAATTTTGGGTCGTAGCATAGGTAGAGGCTCTGTAGCTGAGTGCACAGTGGCCCAGGGTAGAAGTCCGCAACTGAGTGTGCAAACCCCTACAGCTGTGTGCGTAGCGCAAATAGAGTCTGTAATCGTCTAAAGATATCAATAAAGAGAAGCATTTTACAAATTATGTGCCTTTGTTTCTTGTTAATGCATATTGTCATATTGTGTATGAATTTAATTTATAATGCTATATGATGTGCGAATGTATGTAATTACGTTGGATAATTGAACACAGGTAAGGATATCTGTCTACACAATGCTAACTATGATTTTTTTGTAAGGTAATTAAACACTTAAGGATAACTTGGAAACCTGTTTTATATGTTGCTTTAGTAGCACGAAAATATCAGAGCCATAGGTTAGGGCTGCGGGAAGGCCAATTGTACCCCTTCACAGAGGCACTGAAGAGTGGAATAAAGGGATAGACAAACATAGCCCTAGAACTTAACGACCTGGACGAAATCAGGAATAAGAAGAATAAACTGACATCACGACCATCTCAGGGTGCAGAAACTTGGTTCCAGCATCCCCCATACTACTTCAGGTGAGACTTCGATCCGCACTCCATGGGTTGATGCCAAATCGGCCAGTAGTGTAGGGATTTGTTTGGCTAACTAACGCCGAACCTGGGTCAGGCCCCACCAAGAAGAAAATGGTTCCATTGTCGAGACCAGAATCTACATAAGAGATGTGTGATGTCATATCACTGGAATCCAACTAAGAAAGAGATTAGACACTAGTTGGATAGGAAGATCCACGAATTCACGGCGCAAGAGAATAGAAATTTGCGACTGAAAAAGGAACATTGGTTGGAAAGGTACCTATATACAGAATATACGAGATCTTTTTCAGTTCCTTTCTGGTTGAGTTATACGAGTGGATCACGAAGCTAGCAGATAACCAAGGAAGGTGGAGACTAGACAGTCCTATTGTTTAGACTCCAGAGTTAGTATAGAGATTGGAAGCCTCTGAGGATAAGGCTAGTTGCACTATCAATCATTGGCTCAATCACATCATAGGAGGATTTGTGACTGAATTCGCAGTCGATACCTCAGTCAGCTACAATGAGGCGGAGCAACACTTTTTCAAAGGCCTACAAGTTAAGTACTTGAAGTCTTTGAATACCTAGATTAAGATGTTATTGTGCAAAAAATAGGTTATGCAGCTACCTTAATGATCAGAGCTACGCGAAGCAGAAAAACTTATAGGAACAAAGGAAGAAAGGGTCCTGAATATGGTCCATTAATTTCACCTCCACGAGGTGACGAAGAGGGAGTAGCACAGGCTTCTCTGCGAAGTGCAATTCAGTTAATAAGACAAGGATTCCCATGACTTCCACCTCCACCCACACAAGCTCCAACCTCACCACCATGACTTGCAACTTCACCTATACCACCACCGTCTCCAGTGCAGTTCAGTAGGCCACATTCAGTAAAGTTGCCTTTGTTTAAAGGCTTGGGAAATGAGGACCCGTACTAGTTTTGGTTCGTCATGAAAGTTGTATGGGAAGCTCAGGGTGTTACAAATGATAACATGAATAAGGTGACAGTGGTTAGTGCTCTATGGGATCGCGCACTAACCTAGTACATCAAGTACTCCAATGATAACCCAAACGCTGGAGTGGCGGACATCCAGACTGCGCTGAATAAAGAATTCAGTATGCCTAAATCTAAGGCGCATTCGATTGTGGGGTTCAAGGAAATTGTGATGAAACTGGGCGAGACAACTTGGGAATTAGATCAGAGGTTGAAGTGTAAAATCCACGAAGCTAATATGAACTTAATAGATGGATAGCATGATGAGTGGTTCGTGGCTTCACTCCTACCACACCTAAGAGTTGCACTATCACAACAGAAGATAACAACTCAGGTAGAGGCCTTGGAGATTGCAATGAGACTGCATGAAACACCAATGCAGGATCCGAATCTAGGGGTTCAACAGATCCATCCGCAATTGCAAAATCTTTGCATTGAAATGCAAAGTTTGAAGCAGGACAGAACAGTTCAGCTGGAGGTGTGCGAAGAGGTATGGTCCGTGAAATGCAAGGGTTAGGGACATGACAAAGACCATTGTCTGGTCTTTGTGAAATACATTCCAAGAGGGCGACCGATGCCCTTGAGGCCGAAAGCTCAAGCAGTACCAAGTGCGGGGCCTGCATTGTGGTGCGCAATATTTCAGGTAGCAGGAAAACGTGCGACATATAATTGTCATTTGCTGCAGAAGTTTGTACAAACACCGCAACAACTGTTCTGCAACTTTCATAGGTCGGTAGGGCATGATGAGTGCAACTGCAGAAGTTATGAATTGATGATGGATACGACACCCGCCTATAGGGTTTAGGCAGAAACACGGCCCCCTGAGCAAAGCACAGGGATGACACGAACAAGCTTTCATGGGTGCAGATGAGGCCAAAGCAGAGGAGCACCTGGCAAAGGTTGAGAACAGCTAATTTTCTACAATTGCAGAGGACCAGGACACTATGCCCACGATTGCACTAACCCAACGCGTCTGTCGTGCAAGTATTGCACTCTGTTTGATCATGAGACAGAGGATTCTCCTACGTTGATAGCAAGGATACATGACAAAGTGGCACTACCACCTTAGCTAACTAAAAACCTGTAGATGATGACGCCTGAACCTTGTGAATAGCATTCAAATTAGAATATAATAATCTGAAGTGGAGTTGAAACAAGGGATGATAAGGGGAAACAACCCAAAGATAGTGCATGGGTTCGCAAAGCTCCGATGAAGGAGGCTAAATTCGATTTGGAGCATGCACACAAAACATTCATGGAAGCAAAAAAGAGCATCGCTGAGGCCTCCACCTCAGGGAGCAAGGAAAAGCCTGATCAGGAAATGGACCCTTCTATGCTTACAACCTTTCTAGAGACCTGCATGAAGTTGTTGTGTGAAAGCAAGGCTATAAAAGGATTATAAGAGCTTATAAATAGATGTGACAGAAACACTCCAGGTGAACCGTGTGTGGTACGAAAGATTGGTAAGCATAAAACAAGGACAGGATGAGAGATGAGGTTGACCGTGCAAATAGGAGAGTATGAAATGGATCAGGTTATTTTGGATCTGGGGTCAGACATGAACTTCCTATTGAAGTAGACTTGGGAATGGATGGGAAGAACTGAATGCAATGGTCTTCGATTTAGTTAAGGATAGCAAATCAGTAGAAGGTCATCCCCATGGGGCGGCTGCAAGGGGTGACTGTAGATATTGAAGGCGCATGCACACTGGCTGACTTTGAAGTAATAGAAATTGTGGATGATAGCAACCCCTACCATGCACTCCTTGGAATTGATTGGGCTACTGATATGAACAGGGTAATCAACCTAAAGAAGCTAAAGATGATATTTGAGAAGAAATCACTCCACGTAATAGTGCCCCTAGATCCTGCTAAAGGATCACACTATACTGAACCAGTCCGCGATTATAAGAGCGACGATGATTTGGACTGTATCTATAAGATAACAATGTGAGACCAAGATTGGGTGAATCCAACAGTGGATAGAAAAATTACATGGGATCGCGAGAATTCCTGCACCTCGAACTCTGATGAAGAATTAGGGCACTGGTAGAATCAGTTACATCAAGTAACCACACTAAGATGTAACATGATGACCTGATCACTATGTTGTGTGTCGTCAGAGGTAAGAAATCTGCCCACTTATGATGGCCTGAATGATGTGGATATCTTTTTGGATGCATTTGAGAGCGAGGTACTAGAAAATCAGCGCTTCTAGGCTTTAGACTGGGCACTATGCACTACGCACGCAAGGTGGTGGGGTACGCACAAGGGTAGCTTTGATGATTGGTACGAAAGTAGGAGGATGATGAGAACACACTTTGGGAAGTCGAAGGTACGAATGACAGACAAATATGATGGGCAAGATGATCCACACACGCACTTGGCCAAATGGGCTCAGGCTTATGGAGAGAAGCCCCAACCTGAATGGGTGCACTTGTTTAGTCACACCTTGGATGTCATCCCGATGAACTGGTACTTAGAAACAGAACTCCACCATGGTACAGGTGAATGGGATATTCTACGCGAGGGATTGATAATGACATTCAGCTTTGAAGATGGGTTTGACTATATTGACGAGGCACTATGAGAAGTAAAAGCAGCAATCATTAGGATATCGCAGGATCCTTTGGACCTGATTCAGCTTGATTAGACTACTAAATTGAGTCACACAGTAGAATGCTATAATGTAACCATTTAAGATGAAGATGAGGATCGTGAAAGGTTAACATCCCCGAAACAAAAGGTCACCATGAGGTTGAAGGACCATAGATTGAGAATCCTGATATAACCGCGCCACTAAAAACAAAACAGGTAAATATTGGTACGGAGGCAGAGCCCAAATTCGCGAATATTGGAGATTACTAGAACGATGCAACGGTGGATAAGGTCACTGAATTTCTCCGTGAATACCAGGATTTGTTCCCTACCAATTTTACAGATCTAAAATGGATAATCGAGGACCTAGGTGCTATGAAGATCATGTTGAAGCTCGATGTGAAGCCAGCAAAGCAAAGACCAACTGTCTCAATCCGAAGTATAAGGAGAAGGTCCGCTTAGAGCTAGACAAGATGCTAACGGAAGGCACCGTAGAGCCTATGGAAGAATCTGATTGGGTAAGCCCAATGGTGGTACAAGAGAAGAAGCAGAAGGATGAAATAAGGATATGCATAGATCTCAATAAGTTAAATGACGCTTGTGTACATGATCCTTTCCCGACTCCATTCACTGATGAAGTGTTGGACAATGTAGGTGGCGAAGAAGCTTATTCCTTCACTGATGAGTTCTCTGGGTGCCATCAGATCAAAATCATGCCAAAGGATAGGAGTAAGAAAAAATTCGCAACTGAGTGGGGATGTTTTTAGTACATTGTAATGCCTTTTGGATTGAAGAATACGCCTGCGATTTTTTCGCGCATAGTCATTGCAATGTTCAAGGAATTTATTCATAAGTTCCTGGAAGTGTACTTTGATGAGTAGACTGTGTTTAGGTTGGTGAAATTCCATGTCACCAATTTACGCCTCATGCTAGATACTTGTCGAAGATACCAGATTGCGCTCAATTTGAAGAAGTGTCTGTTTTGTGTTCCTTTTCGGACCCTGCTGGGTCATGTGGTTTGTAGACAGGGGCTGATGGTAGATCCCATGAAGATCGCGGTGATACTTAACTTGGAAGCACTGAGGAGTGTGAAACAGTTACGTGCTTCCCTAGGACATACACAATATTATAGAAATTTTATCAAAGGTCATGCCCAGATCATCGCGCCTGTGGAAAAGTTGTTGAAAAGGATGTCACATTCTACTAGAATGAGGACTATAACGAAAGATTGTATGTATTGAAAGAAAAGATGGTCACCGCATAGATTTTAGTCTTCATGGATAGGAAGAAGGAGTTTCATGTACATGCCGATGCATCATGTATAGCACTTGGATCAGTACTGACATAGGCTGGCATTGGAAAATTGGACCATCCTATAGCATTCGCAAGTTGAAGGTTATCCAAGGCGAAGAAGAATTATTCCACCACCGAGCATGTGAAGGGTTAGCCATGGTATACGTGCTCCAGAATTTTAGACACTA
Organism: Pinus taeda; assembly: GCA_000404065.3. Classification (NCBI taxonomy): domain Eukaryota; kingdom Viridiplantae; phylum Streptophyta; class Pinopsida; order Pinales; family Pinaceae; genus Pinus; species Pinus taeda. Next base: position 25,942 of record APFE030360237.1, on the reverse strand, counting down.
CTTGCTAGGTGGCCATTTTAAGATGTATACGGATCATTCTACATTGAACTACTTGGTTAATAAGCATGTGTTTGGGGGGAGAATATATAGGTGGTTGTTATTGTTCCAGGAATATGATTTTGAAGTTATTGTAAAACTTGGACGGCTGAATGTGGGACTAGACCATCTGTCGCACAATGAAACAGGGGAAGATCCCACTAATTTGGAATGATTGGTTGAGAACATCTATTTACAGTGTGTGTCGCAGATGGTCATTTTGAAGATATCATACACTTCCTAACAACAAGAACTTCCCCAGAAGGATACACCATCCAAGAGAAGAAGGAGTTAGTGGTGCGCGCCACAGACTTTTCTGTCATTATCAGGCATCTGTATAAAATGGGGTCTGATGAGATATTGCAATGATATGTACCGGAGTTTGAAATAAGCAGTATCCTCACAAACGCTCATGAGGGCACCGCGAGAGGACATTATGCAAGGAGATTGACCGCACAAAATATTCTACGCACAGGGTTGTGGTGGCCAACCCTCCATCAGGACTCAAAAGCATATTGCAAAGCGTGTGATGTGTGTCAAATGATTGGTAGGCCATCGCAGAGGGATGAGCTGCCTTTGAATCCATAGATGATGTTGCAACCCTTTGAGAAATGGGCGATAGATTTTGTGGGACCTATTAAACCCCAAGGGAAGAAGATGAGAGCATGATACATTATCACCGTGACTGAGTATTTGACTTGATGGACAAAGGCATAGGCTATAAAGGATTGTACAGGCATGAACGATGCAAAGTTCCTCTTTGGATATGTACTGACGTGATTCAAGTGTCCAAATATTTTGATGAGTGATCGTGGTACGCACTTTCTGAATGAGACGATTAGCGCGCTAATGGAGGAATTTCAAGTATATCACTAGACGAGCACACCTTATCACCCGCAGGCTAATGGGATGATGGAAGCATTCAACAAAGTGTTGGAGAACGTGCTGACCAAGGTTTGTAATGCCCAGCGAAATGATTTGGACCTACACATACCCGCAGTGCTATGGGTCTATCGGAAGACATGCAAGAATTTGACTGGAAAAACACCCTTTAGGCTTCTATATGGTGCTAAAGCCGTAATGCCCATGGAATAAATTGTGCCTAGTCTGTGCATAGTGGCACTTATAGGTATGACAGATCACAGAGCCCTGGAAGAGAGGCTCGTACAGCTAGTTGAACTTGAGGAAGAAATATTTCTAGTTGGATTTCACCAACAGGTCCAAAAGCAACACAAAAAATCATGGCGTGATCGGCACATTAATCTATGCACCTTTAAGGTAAATGACCTGGTTTTTCTATATGACATCAAGTTTGATAAATTTCCAGGGAAATTCAAAATGCACTGGTTAGGGCCCTATGTCATTAAGGAGATTACTGATAGACGAGTGATTCATTTTGTCAAACTGAATGGGGATCCCTTCCCAGGAAAGGTGAATGGCAGTCGCTTGAAGCCATACACCGATGGTCCAACCATGTGCCTACATGAAGGTAGCATAGTCTTAGCACTCCAGGCATCTGAAAGGAGGCGTGGGACTATAAAATACACTGCTTGGGTTGGGGAGCTGCGTGATTGGAGGATTGTGCGAAGCAAAGAAGTGTCACAGGGTTCACGGCAGTGCGAAGAGTTATGCTACCCAGGGAGAAATCACGCAGGTCGACCAGAAAGTGACCATTAAAGTCAATGTTCATGATTTGAAGGTAGAAATGCAGCCAAATGGAGTGGGCAGCTGACATTTGAGATGAAATTTATGGATCAAATCCTTGAAAATATGCCGCCAATCCAGAATTAATGAACCAAATTTGGGGGGAACAGACGAATTTGAATTCAAAATGCCCTATAAATTACAGGTAGTTAAATTACAGGTAGTTGTCCAGCGAAAAACACTTTTCATTTCGAGACTTGAGTTGTTGAGTTCTCAGGCACACGTGAATCGTGAGCACTTCGAAGTCCTGATAACAAGTTCAGTATTTGAGACATTACCGAAGGAGACACAAGATTTCTTGCAGAACATCATGTCGTCACCCACAAAAGCTATAGATACCAAAGCAGAGGATTTGGTGCCAGAAATTGAGATGGAGGCTGAAGAAGTTGCTCCTGAGGTTGCCGAAGTATTAGCGAAAGTCCCCAAATCACCAAGGACGCTAAGACCAAAGACGAACCCAACCAAGGAGAGTGTGAAGGATAAGAAGGGAAATAAGCTTGTAATACCAGTGCGTGCATCGCTGAGAAGAAACCCATCGAATCCCACCGCATAGGAAAAGGGAAAATCCATTAATCTAGAGCTAAAGGAGGAAGAAATCAAAGACATTTCGATAGATGATGAGGATATGGGGGTAGACGTGGAAGAAGCTAAAGCCCAAGATGCTGACCCTATCACTCGGTTACCTAAGTACATCCCTCCGTGGAAGGGAAAGACCAAGATGCCAAAAGATATCGATGAGAGCAAGGTTCCCTTACAAACCCCTTTGCTGCCAGATGAAATTATCTTCGAAGGAGTGCGCTTGGGGCAGGTTCCTCTGCTAAAACTCGAAGACTGGGACTTGGATGACCATGAGAAGTTCCCACACCTGGTGACCAAGCAGTTGATGCACTGCAAAATTGATACAACCACCGGAATCACCACATTAGAGCCACAGAGGTGGCTCAGAGGAGTAGACAAGACAAGTTTTCTCAACCTGCGCCGCACTATAACCGCACCCCGGTTATAGTATTGGTCATCAAGTAGCTAATCTGCTTAGTGCATGATGGGTGTCTGTGGCTGGAGGAGCCAATACCCATCACTAATAGGTTGATCCACAGGATCATACGGTTGCCTTACATAGGAGAAAATTTGGCCTTGGTATTTTGCGGAAGAGGTGGTGAGTAGGCCCTCGCGGGGTCCATGAAAGAGAAGTTTAAGCTGGTAAAGAAGCTACATGGATATGTTATATCTAACATCTATAACCCTGTTGTAAAGGTGGCTAGGCAGATTCTAGCCAGGAAGGTGATGAGGAAGTGTTGCGTCGATGAGGTGTCAGCCCCTATCGCCGTGCTAGTAGCCCAATGCACCGAAGGAGTTCAGTTCAATTGGGTAGACTATCTCCATGGTGAGTTCCTTGCGAACTGCCATGAAGCAGAGGAGCTCAATAAGATGTTCCACTATGCATGGCTCTTACTGTCAATTCTACTAGTAGCATGGGAGTTGCCAACCCCCTTCGATCGTGCCAGACCTACCAGAAGCAGCAAAGTAGGCTTCGTTGTGGGCGACCAAGGATGTGTAGCTTATCAAGGATAGCAAGATCTTTTGGATCTTGATGGAGATGAACATCTACATGGCCATCAATCATAAACCGTGGTTGTCACCTATAGTGCTTTCCAACCTGTAGGGCTACGCAGAGTTTAATGCATATTTTCACCATGTATCCATTAGGGTGTGAAAAGACCTTGCGAAGAAATGGTATGAGTTGCCTTACCTGGCAACAAAAGATGCCATTGATGTAGTACTTGATCGATGGCTGGCGGAGTGGCGCACTACAACAAACTTGGTGGTGGGAGGGAGAAAGTCCATCATGCAGAGAAAGAAGGAGGAGGCCAATCTAAAGATGACGCAGCTGGCCGAAAAGAGAAAGAAGGAGGCCACTGACAAGGCCCAAGTGGAGCACAATGTCGCTCAGCAGGAAGAGAAGTAAACAGGAGGAACAGAGCGGGGCTCTGACAAAGGCGCGAGGTTGCCTTCACCTGAGACAGAGGCAAAGACAGGCAAATAGACAGAACAGGAAGAGATGTGCAAATAGACAGAATAGCACGGCGTGAACCCATAGGCAATGTCCCTTGCATCAAGCGTCTAAGGGAGCAGGAGAAAGGAGGGTCTAGGAAGAAATACAAGGCTACTAAGACATCACTAAACCCAATCACCCTCATAGAGGGTGATTTGAATGTCAATGGTGACATGATGTGGGATGTCACCGTGGAGGCCCTACAAAAGTTTGAGTAGCAACAACAAATAATCTTGGGAAATATCCAGATAGGTTTATAGGAGCTACAAACCTATGCATTACAGGCTAGCACAATGTCTACCGGCCTTGCTATCAGTACTTCAGAAGCTTCTGAGATGCTATGCACGAGGCCTCCAACGCAATAGTGCTTCCTGATGGACAACTGACCATGGAGAATGAAGCTGGAAGGCCCACTATCAGTGCCCTCAAGGGAGTAGGGTTGAATTTGATAGTGCTCCCTGGTGAATCGCTCCACCTCTTGTAGGATGGAGTGATTGCAATGCTGAGGGCCCGTGAGCCACCCTCCAGGTGATTAGTTAGTAGCGGATTAACAATGAGTAGATGGCACTACGGCGAGACTCTACCATTGCCATTTTGATTGAGGTGACCAACTAGAACAAGCGTATAATGCAGGTCCTTGAGCAGGCATGCTGAATGGTCCCAGAGTTGGCCATTCCTGAGGAAGAACCAGCCGAGTGCTTGTCCACAAGCTGGCCATGGGGGTATGTGACTCTCGTATAGAAATGGCAAGGGTTCAGTTGGATTTGAACCTTTAGATCATAGAGTTACAGTTGAAGGCCTAACCTTCAACTCCGCTAGAAGTAAAGGAGCAACAGGCGACCACTGTCATAGAAGTAGTAGCGGTAGTTGACAGTGTAGTAGCTGACTACACACAACTTTTTGAGTAGTCGTTTGAGGTCTTGACAAGCTTGCAAGAGGACCCTAATGTATTGTGACTAGGGACAGAAGTGTGCAAGCTGTAGCAGTGCTATGATGAGGTCAAAGGCACAGCGCGAACCATCGTGCTCACACAAAGATTGGCAAAGGTGTAGAAGGCCAAGCAACTGAAAGAACAAGTGGATGTAGCACTGCATAAGGAAGCATTGTTGAAGGCACGACTAAAGCCCTGGATGGATGAGGCTTACACAGTCACAACCTTTATTGAAGGAAATCTTGCAACTCTGCAAGAAAACCAGCAAAAGCTTCAGGTCGATAGTTTAGGAGTAGTGACCAAGAAAATGGTGGAAGATGCGAAGCAGGTGGCCACAAAGTGCACTGTTGAGGTTAAGGTCATACGGGTCAAGCTGGGAGGTCTTCGCGCTAAGATCTTTGCACCTGTTGAGTGACTAAAGGGTGAGTCACGATGTTGTGTTGGGGGCATGATGGGAACGGGATCCCCCGAGGATAGTTTTGGGGCCAAAAGCCCATGTTTTGGGTCGAATTTGTAATAAAGTTGTAAAGTCTCCACATTTTGTGGTCACGGAGCGTGAAGGTTTCATGAGTCATAAAGGGTTGTCTACCCTTAATTTTGTAAATTAAAGTTGGTTGTAAAGATCTACCCATGGTCTGCGGACCATGGGATTGTATCAAAAGAGCTACGTAAGTAAGCTCTAGACAGTCATCAATAAGTTCTAAGAAGTATCAAGTCTTGAGGATAAGGAGAAACATCTAAATTTCGGGTCGTAGCATAGGTAAAGGCTCTATAGCTTAGTGCACAGAGGCCTAGGGTAGAAGTCCACAGTTGAGTGTGCAGACCCCTGCAGCTATGTGCGTAGGTCAGATAGAGGTTGTAATCATCTAAAGATATCAATAAAGAGAAGCATTTTACAAATTCTATGTCTTTGTTTCCTATTAAGGCATCTTGTCATATTGTGTATGAATTTCATTTATAATGCTATATGATGCGCGAATGTATGTAATTACATTGGATAACTGAATGCAAGTAAGGATATCTGTTTACAGGGTGCTATCTGTGATTGTTTAGTAAGGTAATTAAACACTTAAAGATAACTTGGAAACCTATTCTATACACTGCTTTAGCAACGCGAAAGTATCGAAACCGCAAGTTATCACTGCGCGAAGGCCAATCGTACCCCTTCGTGGAGCTACTGAAGGGTGAAATAAAGGGATAGATGACAGAGACATAGAACTTAACGACTTGCATGAAAGCAGGAATAAGAGGAATAAATCAACATCACGACCATCTCAGGGTGCAAAAAGTTGGTTCCAACATCCCTCCATACTGCTTCGGGTGAGACTTCGGTCCATGCTCCGCAGGTTGATGCTGAAAGTGCCAGTAATGTAGGGATTTGTTTGGCTAACTAACGCTGAACCTGGGTCAAGCCCCACCAAGCCAACATTATGATTGAATGCATTTATGTTATGATGAATATTGGGTTTATGATTTAATACTATATTGATGCATGATTCTGCATGGTTTACATTGTTATATGAACGCAAGTAATAATATCTGTTCACGCGAAGAATATCTTAATGCATGCTAAAGATATAAGACACTTAAGATGATATGGGTAATAACAGACTTAGTAGTGATTACAGAGGCATATAAGTGATTGGTTCACCTATTTAGGTTTTGCGAAAGATAGTCATAGACCTTCACGAAGGTCTAAGGGTGATTAAGAGAAGTATATTGGTAAGACCTAAAGGGCTTCTCGATCTACGCAAAGGTAGAGTTAGGGCATAAATTGACATCATAACATCTCTAGGTGCGAAAACTTGGTTCCAACATCCCCCCATACTACTTCAGGTGAGACTTTAGTCCGTGCTCCGCGGATTGATGCCGAAAGGACTAGTAGTGTAGGGATTTGTTTGGAAAACTTAACTTTGAACCTAGGTCAGGACCCACTAATCCAACAAATGGTTCCATTGTCGGGACCGAGATCTGCATAAAGAGATGTGTGATGTCACATCAATGGAGCCCAAATAAGAAGGAAATTGAGGATTGGTTGGATAGAAAGATCCATGAATCCACAATGGAAGATAACAAAAATCCACGATTGACAAAAGAACAGTGGTTGGATAGATATATATAAACAGAGATACACAAAATATTCTTTTGTTCCTTCCCGATTGAATTATACGAGTGGATCGTTGAATTGGCAGACGACCAAGGAAGGTGGAGGCTTGATGGTCCGATAATCTAGACCCATAGTTAGTGTGGAGATTGGAAGCCTCTGAATATAAGATCACACATGGTTTCGATCATTGGCTTAATTGTATCACAAGAGGATTTGTGATAGAGTTCACAGTCAATACCTCGGTTAGCTACAATGAAGTAGAGCGACGCTTCTTCAAGGGACCACGAGGTAAGTATTTAAGATATTTAAATACTTGGATTAAGATGATTTTGTGTGAAAAGAGGGTTTTGTGATGGAGCTACACAAAGTGGAAAGTTATTCAAAGATAGAAATGGAATAGGACTTGAATATAGCCCGTTGATTGAGCCTCCTCTGGGTAACAACGAAGAAGCAGCATAGGCTTCTCTGCAAAGTGTTGTCGAATTAATAAGGCGAGGGTTCCTGCAAATACCCCATCCACCCACACCACCTCCTTCTTCACCTCCACCACATACACCTTCGGCCACACCACCACCACCTCCACCACCATTCACTATGGCGAATTCAGTAAAATTTCCCATTTTCAAGGGCTTGGGGAATGAGGACCCGGACCAGTTTTGGTTCATTTTGAAGGTTGTCTGGGAAGCCCAGTGCATTACAGATGATCAGATGAAGAAATCAATGTTGTTTACTTGTTTGCAGGAATGTGCGCTAATATGGTACATTAACTACTGCACTAATAACCCGACGACTGCATTGGCAAACATTCAAATTGCGCTGAATAAGGAATTTAGTAGGCCCAATTTTGAAGTGCAATCAATCATTGGATTCGAGGATATCATGATGAATACTGGAAAGACACCCTGGGAGCTGGAACAGAGATTGAAGTGCAAGATCCATGAAGCTAACATGAATCTTACGAATGGATAGCACCGCGAATGGTTTGTGGCTTCACTCTTGCCTCATATAAGGGTTGTTTTATCACAACAAAATATTGGGAGCCAGGTGGAGGCCCTAGAAATTGTGATGAGATTTCACGAGACACCAATTCAATATGTTGCTTTGGGAGTTCAGCAAATTCACATGGAGTTGCAAAACCTTTTCCTAGAATTCCAAAGTCTGAAGAAGGATAAAGTGGCTCGGCCAGAGATGCGCAAAGAATTTTGGTGTTTGAAATGTAAGAGTCAAGGGAATGATAAAGATCATTTCCCTGTCTTTGTGAATTATGTTGCAAGAGGAGGGTCGATACCTCTGAGGCAAAAATCTCAAGTAGGGCCAAGTACAAGGCCCGCATTATGGTGTGTTATCTGTCAGGTAGTTGGAAAACATGCAATAGATAATTGTCACTTGCTACAAAAATTTTACATACACCGTAACAATACTTCTACAAATTTTTCCAATCAGTAGGTCACGATGAGCGCAATTTCCATAGTTATGAGTTAATGATGGAAAGGATGCTTGTGTATCAGATGCAAATAAAAAATTGGCCTTCGAATCAAGGCACTAGGGGACCACGAGGAGGATATCAGGGGTGTGAACGAGGTCGAGGCAGAGGAGGACCTGCAAGAGGTCGAAGGCAAGTTATTTGCTACAATTGTGGAGGTCCAGGACACTATGCGCGAGAATGCACGAACCCGACGCACATGTCATGCCGATACTATACCTAGTTTGACCATGCAATAGAAGAATTCCCTGTATAAATAGCTAATATGCATGAAAAGGGGACGTAGCCTCAACAGCCTACATAGAACCTTCAGATGATGAGGGTTGAACCCTGCGAAGAGGATCCTAATGTGAATATTGTGTTGCGAAGTGGAATGATGACTGGTGAAGATAAGAGAAAGCAGCCTAAAGAAGGTGAATGGGCCTGCAAAGCTCTAGAGAAGGAGGTCGGCTTTGATCTAGAGAGCATGAAAGAAACCTTCATGGAAGCGAAGAAAAGTTTCGTCAAAGCCTCTACCTCAGGAAGTCAGGATAAGTAGTTTGAAGAAATGGACCCATCCATGCTTACTACCTTTTTGGAGACCTGTGCAAAGCTGCTATGTGATAGCAAGGCTGTAAAGGGATTACAGGAGTTGATCAATAAATGTGCTGGTAATGCTCGTGAGGGACCATGTGTGGTCAGGAAATTGGTAAGCATAAGGCAACAACAGGTCATGAGATGAGGCTCACCATGCAAATAGGAGAATATGAAATGGACCAAGTTATTCTGGATCTTGGGTCAAATGCGAATGTTTTGCCAAAACAGACATGGGAGAGAATGGGGAGACCTAAACCATAGTGGTCTCCTATTCAATTGAGGATGGCGAATCAACAAAATATTATCCCCATGGGAATATTGTAGGGAGCGACAGTCGATATTGAAGGCACGAGCAAATTGGTGGATTTCAAAGTAATAGAGATTGTCGATGGCAACAATCCCTACCCCGCACTCCTTGGGATTGATTGGGATATTGACATGAATGGGGTGATCAATTTGAAGAAATATAAGATGTCATTTGAAAGAAAATCACTCCGCGTAGTAGTACCTTTGGACCTAGCAGAAGGACCGCGCTATACTGAACCAATCCACGATTATGAAAGTGATGATGATTTGGACCAAATTTAAAAGATTATGGCGTGAGATCAAGATTGGGTGAATTGACGGTTGATGGACGTATTGCATGGGACCGTGAGAGCTCCTGCACATCAAATTTAGATCAGGAATTGGAACACTGGAAGAATCAATTGAACGAAGTGTCTACGCTAAGATGTAACATGATAACCAAATCGATGCACTGCATATCATCGAAGGTAAGAAGTATGCCTTATTACGATGGTTTAACTGATGTTGATAAATTTTTGGATGCATTTTAAAGGGAACTTCCAGCAAAGCATCGCTTCCAAGCCTTGGACTTGGCGCTGCGTGTTACGCCTGCAAGATGGTGGGGTACGCATAAAGACAATTTCGATGGATGACGTGACTACAAAAGAATGATGAGGGTACGGTTTGGTCACCCAAAGGTATGATTGACAGAGAAATACGATTAAAGGAGTGATCCACGTGATCACTTAGCAAAATGGACCAGTGCTTATGGAGCAGAACCACAACCGGAGTGGGTGCATCTATTCTATCACACCTTGGATGTAATACCAATGAATTCGTACTTGGAGACAGGACTCTTCCACGACACGGATGAATGGGATATTTTGAGATAGGGATTCTTGATTACATTCATCTTTGAGGATGGATTTGAGTGCATTGATGAAGCACTGCAGGAGGTTAAGGCAATGATCTTTAGAATCCCGTGGGATCCCTTGGATCTGATTCAACCAGATTGGACCACCCAACTGTGCCTTGCGCTGGAGTGCTACAATTTGACTTTTGAAGAAGAAGAGGAGGATCCGAGGAACATTACTATCCTAGAGACAAAAGGTCACCATGAAGTTGAGGAGTCACAGATAGAGAATCCATATATCATCACGCTGCTGAAAATGAGACAAGTAAACATTGCGACAGAGGCGTAGCCAAAGTTTGTGAAGATAGAGGACTACTGGGATGATGCTACGATGGATAAGATTGCTAAGTTGCTCAACGAGTACCAGGATTTGTTCCCTACAAAATTTTAAGACCTAAAAGGGATAATATATGATTTAGGAGTAATGAAGATAACGTTGAAACCAGACGCGAAGCCTGTGAAACAGAGGCTATATCGCCTCAATCCTAAATACGAAGAAAGGGTCTACTTATAATTGGATAAAATATTGGTAGTAGGTATCATTGAACCAGTGGAGGAGTCTGACTAGGTAAGTCTGATGGTCGTTCAGGAAAAGAAGCAAAAGGATGAAATAAGGATATGTTTAGATCTCAGGAAGTTGAATGACGCTTGCGTACATGACCCTTTTCCAAATCCATTCACTGATGAAGTGTTGGATAATCTAGGAGGACAAGAGGCATATTCATTCACTGATGGGTTCTCGGGGTACCATCAGATCAAGATCATGCCAAAAGACAAGAGACAGAAATCCCCTTCACCATAGACAAAGGAAGAAGAGCAATCAGAATAAGGCAGTGGAGGTCTGGAAAGCACTCCCTTCCCGGTGAAGTAGAATAGGGAACAAGAAAAAGAAGGACCGCGGAAGAAGACCAAGGCCTCTATGTCAGCACTCAACCAAATCACCTTGACAAAAGGTGACTTAGTCAGCATTGGTGATAAGGTAAGTGATACAACCGTAGAACTGTTGCAGCAGTTTGAGCAGTAGGAGAAGCAGGCAATCAGTGCCATCCAAATGGGTCTACACAAGTTGTAGATCCAAACAACCAAACTGCAGGCATGTGCAAGATAGAGCAATGGCATCAACTAGTTTGGCGTTGGGCACCACTCAAGCCACAAAGTTGGTTCGATCCTTAGATCTCTAGGCAATCATGCTGACAGATGGAGATATGAGCACAAAGGAAGAAGCTAACAAGGATACTATCATCATGCTAAGGAATGTTGGCCTCAAATTGGCCACGCTCCCCAGTGAATTCCTTCACACCCTACAAGCAGGTGTGACTAAGAAGCTTAAGGCCCGAGAGCAGCACGCATTGAGCATGATCAGTGAGAAAAAAATCAACAACGAACAAATATTCGTTGCGAAGATAGCCACATTAGAAGCCTAGAAGAAGGTTTAAGAGAAGAATGAGCACACCGCAGCAGTAGTAGCCAAAGCATGCAGAATCGTTCTGAAATAGCATATCCCGTAAGAAGCGCCGGTGGAGGCCAAAATTAGGAAATTGGCTACAGGTGTGCGCAATGCCAAGATAGAGATTACCAAGGTTCGATTTGTGTTGAACCTTAAAATCACAGAGCTTGAGTTGAAGACACAACCTTCAACTCCCCTAGAGGTCAGAGAACAGCGCGAGGCAGTTGTAAAAGATGCAGTAGTGACAGTGGATGCCACGGTCATGGATTGCATCGCTCTCTTTGAACAGGAAATGGAGGCCATTACGAATCTATAGGAGGATCCTAACCTGTAGAGGTTGAACACAGAGGCCTGGGAATTGCAGCAGTAGTATGATGAAGTATAAGATACGATGTGCACCTTCGCTATCTCACAGCGACTGGCTAAGCTGAATGAGGAAAAATAGTTGCTCCAACAAGTGGAGGTAGTGCAACGAAAAGAGGTGGTCCTCAAGGCCAGATTGGGGCCTTGGTTGGATGAGGCATATGTTATCTCTGCCACCATTGAGGAGAAGATGGAAAGCCTATAAAGGACACAACAGAAGGTCAAAGAAGACAACGTAGGACCAACAACCAAGCAACTAGTTAAGCAGCTCAAGCAAGCAGCCACGCAGTATGCAACTGAGATAGTAGCATAGCAAGTCGAGCTGGGAGGTCTCCACAGGAAGATCTTCGCACCAGTAGAGTGACTCGGGGGCAAGTCATGATATTTGTGTTGGGAGCCTATTGGGACAGGGTCCCCTAAGGTCAATTTTGGGGGAAAAGCCCAAGTTTTGGGGCTAAAAGCCCGTGTTTTTTTATATAAAGAGTAAATTCTCTGCAAGATGTGGTCGTAGAGCATGTAGATGTAAAGTGTCATAAATGGTTTTTACCCTTCTTTTATGTAAGATGTGTCATCTTTAGAAGATCTAGCCATGGTCCGCGGACCATGGGATTGTAGAGTCAGTAGAAGTGAAGAGTGAAGAAGCTTAGAGTATAAGACAGGCTCTACAGCTGTGTTCACAGAGGCCTAGAGTAGAGTCTGCAGCTGAGTGCGTGAACCCCTGTAGCTGAGTGTGCAGGGTAGTCTTGAGTCTGTAAGCAAATCTGAAGTATCAATAAAGAGACTGTTCTGGAAATATATGTGTTTTATCCATTTACTTATGTTATGACTGAATGCATTGATGTTATGATGAATATTGGGTTTATGATTTAATACTATATTGATGCACGATTCTGCATGGTTTACATTGTTACATGAATGCAAGTAATAATATATGTTTAAGCGAAGAATATCTTAATGCATGTTAAAGATATCAGACACTTAAGCTGATCTTGGTAATAAAAGACTTAGGAGTGATTACAGAGGTGCATAAGTGATTGGTTCACCTGTTTAGGGTCCGTGAAAGATAGTCGTAGATATTCGTGAAGGTCTAAGGGTGATTAAGAGAAGTATATCGATAAGCCCTAAAGGGATTCTCAATCTACAAAAAGGCATATTTAGGGCATAAAACGACATCATAAGCATCCCTGGGTGCAGAAACTTGGTTCCAGCATCCCCCCATACTTCTTTGGATGAGACTTCAGTCTGCGCTCCATGGATTCATGTCGAAAGGGCTAATAGTGTAGGGATTTGTTTAGCAAACTTAACTTTGAACCTATTTCATGACCCACTAAACCAACATGATGATTACATGTGAATTATGATTTTGGTTTATGATGGTTACATGTGATTTATGATTTTAATGGTTATGTTTTGAGCTAACTGGATATGATATTTTTATACATGTTTATTTGGTCAAATATTGTAGTTTAACGTGTGACCGGACGCAAACATGATTTCAAATGTACCTTATTGACGAGATACAAATGAGGTATGATCTGAATTTATTTCAATTTATTTTAAATCTAGCGGAAATTTGTTGGGTCCCTATAATACTAGTGATTACCCCATTACTATTATAGTTGTACCCCTTATTAATATTGTTGTTCCCCTATTGTCCCCATATTGTTATTACTGGGCCCCATATAATTCCTCTATTGTTATTTTTGTGGCTTTATATTATTATTGTTAGGTCAGCTGGGTTATATTGTGACTCCTTAGACTCCTATATATAAAAAGGAGGTTTTATCATTTGAATCATCCAAGAATTGTTCATTTATGTAATGTAAAGGAGGTTGCCCCCTAGAAGAGGTTGAATTATAAGGCGTTGATCTATCTTTTCTATCTTTTCTTGAGCTGGTTTCATAACATTTGATATCAGAGCTTTCGATTCTAGGGTTTCACTACACCAAACAGGTCATCGTGGCACTTTCGCTATAACTTTTTTCTACAATGTTTCAGAAGCTAAAACAAAAACCCATTTGAGAAGACATCGCACTGACTCTCAGGTCCGAATTTTAGAGCTTTTCACGCTATATTTTCGGAGATATGAACTGAGGAAGTTAGTCCTTTTGCAGAATCCTGAATTACATTCAAAACAGGTGACCTGGGGAAAATCGTCATAACTTTCTCTCTGAGCATCTGATAGAAATTTCATAAGAAGGTACAGAAAGAGGATGGATTGTAGTTTCTTGTATATATTTTTCAGAACCAGAAGTCAAAATAGGGACACGCGGCATGTCGTACAAGTTCGCTCTACTGAATTAGTCTATAATCAAGTCACTGTGGGAGATTTGGCATAACTCTTCATTGGAGAATCCAATTGGGGTCAGACTACTGGCATTGGAAAGAGGACACAGAGGGCTACCGCAGATCACAATTTCATAATTGGATTATCCGAGATTACAGAGATACATCAGAGGCAATATCGAGCTCCTACAAAGTGAAAGAAGGTGTGCATATTTTTTTAAATGTTTGCTTAAGCTTGCTTTGAAAAAATATTTTGAAGGAATTCAAAGGGCATAGTGCAGAATTATTATCAGTAATTGATGCCACGAAGAAAGAAAATGGAAACACCTAGTAGGTGACCTAAAAGCTCTACCATGACTCATGAAGAAGAGGAAGAAATGCAACATGATATATCAAAATTACGAGACCAAGTGCAACAAGTGTCACTTGCACAAAAAGGTGTAGAAGCTAAGATGAATGACGTGGAAGCTAAGATGAATGACATGGAAGCTAAGATGGATGATTTGAAGATAGATTTGAAAACAGACATGGAAGAATTGAAGATAAATATAAATAAGTTGCTACAAGAAAGGGTCACTAAGGGTGAAAGGGTAGTAAAGGAAACTCATGATGATAACAAAAGAAATGTTAATCATGATTCCATAGACTCTAATGTTGGAACGAAGACCCACCATATTCCAAAAAGTCGATATGAGGAAGTTTTATGGCAAGGATCCCGCAACATGGATATTACATATGGAGCAATTTTTCGATCTCAATAATGTGCAAAACACACAAAAGGTGCATATGGCAACTTTATATTTGGAACCAAGTCAGTTTGTATGGTATCAATGGCTTTTCTCTCGTAAACAATCTATCACTTGGGAAACTTTTATGGAAGAATTGATAGCACATTATGAGGATACAAAAAGCAACACTTCTTTTAGCCAATTGATAAGTCTCAAACAAAAGGGTTCAATAATGGAGCACATTGAGGAGTTCCAAA
>APFE030360226.1:0-16438 GCA_000404065.3 Pinus taeda | reverse complement strand
TCTAGATATCAATGAACAATCAAGTATGCAAATGATTTACAAAAACAGTTAATTAACTTCCCCCATTCATTTTACCCATTTGCTTTACTAATTTCCCATAAATAAACTTCAAAGTTCCAAAACCTTTAAGTCAAAGAGGCTTAGAGCATTTCTCTTACTTTTGGAGGGACCGGACCCTCAGCTCAATGACTTATAGGTAATAAGTACTAAAACCCCCTCACAAAAATTCATCTCCCCCTTCATTTCCCCTCATTTCCCTAATAAAACCAATTTTTCTAAAGTTAAACACTATTTACTTAGGAAAAGCAATCACCCCCATGTAAAACCCCTTTTTCCCAAAAAACCCATAAAAACACCTTATCTTGAGTATTTATGTTAATATTGGGAAATCATTAAAAGGTGAAAAATCATTTACTTAGTGTGTGGTGTCCCATATCCACCAATTTTTTAATTACTAACTTTATTTATTAAATCCTGATAAAACCCACTTCCCCATATATATCTACCTCCTACATATAAATTAACCCTACCCTTAGTTTAATTATAAACTATAATTTCACCCAAACCCTGAAAACCCACTAACTAATCGATCTGCAATTAAGTTAGGCAAAAACCCCAATTAATCCCTTCGCTAATGACCCTGACGCCTTAACCCCACCTTAATCTGTCATTAACCCACATACCGTAGCACTTAATCACTCGTCGGGCCCCCCCATTAGCCTTCGTGCAGTTTCCCCGCCCGATCATTGTGTGATCATCTCCCTTGACATATGATGATCCTTATCCATATTGGGCGAACCCAACGTCCGAACAATACCCGCCCGATAAATTTGTTTTCCGCCGAGCTCCCGATGCTACATGTCGTTCAAGCTATGGAATCGGGCAACCTCCCCCAAATACCACCGAGTGCCCAAAAGTAGTGCAATGGAAACCATTTACCGCCCGCCTGCTACATGACAAAATGGTCGTTTTTCCCCCTGCTACACGACAAAATGACCATTGTTCACCCGTACCCGCCAAAATTGATTTTCGCGCATAAATAAAAAAAGCCCCAAATCATTTGTTTTTATTGTTTTCAACTGTAAACCTCCATGCACGCACCTACGAACGTTGAAGCTATCAACCTAAATCCAATTGCACCCTAAAGGCACCACAGAGAACCCAGTTCACTTTCCAGCCTACACAGAGCCTTTTTGACCGTTTACAATTGCCAGCCACCCTGTTCAAAGCTATTTTTCCTTAAATTCCAGGTATTTAAGCCATAATTCACTAGAAAACCTATCAATTTTAGAACTAGTTACTAAGTTTTATTATTTAAAGTAAAAAATCAATTAATGAAACTCAAGCAACTTAATCTTACTCTGTACTAAACCACCATTGCCCTAAAAGACTGAAAATCACCTCCCCCACTCTTAAATCCAAAAGAACTGAGAATGGCTACCCCCATTGCCATGGATGCGAGACCCATCTCCACAACCCACTTAGACCTGGACCACCTTCCCTTGGTTGATAGGGATTTCCATATAAAGGACACCACTATCCATGAATCCTCGCTCAAAGTACACTGCCAAAGTAGGGATAGATACTTGAACCATGTTGATGAAATTGGTCTTTGGGAGTCTAATTTACCCAAGTACCAGTTCCCAGAGGTCCACATTTTTCCAAAAATTGTTCACTACTGCTACGCCAATTATATCCCTAGTCAAAGAGCAGTGATGTCCCCTAACCAGACCATACTTTTCACCATCACTATTGAATCTATCAATGAGATGCTATAACTCCAACCTGGCCAAAACTTGACTCCCCTCTTCATTGGAGACCTATTGGACTTATATCCTAAACTTAGCCCTGCAAGATTGGCTCAAATAATCCAATCCTTCATCGTAGAAGAGAAATATACCCCCAAAGGCCCCCCTCCATATGTAGCAGCTTTATTTTCTCCATGGGGCAGAAGTATTGTGGATATGATATCTAGAGTCCTAGACTATACCACCAATGAATATATTGATGAGATTATTTTAGCCTTCATGTCCATATACACTCCAGGACAGCCTCATGTTGTCATATATGACTATGCTCAGTTCATAGCTGATAAGATGCATGAACAGTTCCTCAGAATGAGTAATGAGAGAGTTTTTAAGTACTCTTGTATTTTGTATCACCCCTTTCTATACTACCAAGCAGATAAGTTCCCCTTTACTCTCTAGAAGCTTGACACCAAGGGCCAACCAAGATTAGTTATCTTCTGGACCCCATTGATTCATCAACATCCCCCCCCTATTCATACAATGAATTCATTGATTCCTTTGTCCACCCTGTGATGACCATGCTCACTAGAACCCCTCCACCAAGAATCAGTCCTAAAATTAGGAGAGTCCATCTAAACATCAGTCATCATGTGGGAGATTGGTACCTGTACCAAAACCACACTAAAATCAAGATTTACAAATGTGAGCTGGCCCCATACAAACTACCTAAATACCTCCCAATGAGGTTATTTTCCCTGGAGTACTACAGGGAAATAATAAATTCAAATGAGGTAAACTTTGTTAAAGCCAAAAAGAAAGCCCAACTCAAAATCAAAGACCAATTGGGTTCCTTTATTTGTAATAGCAGAGAAGATGGAAAGGAGGCAGACCTAATCCTTCAGAGATTAAAACTGAAACAAAGCTTCATATGGAGATATGATCCCTTGGACTTCATCTACAAAAGAAGGTAGAAGAACAAGATGGCCCCCTATATCCATCACCGCATCCCTGAGATAGAAAAGTATGCCAACCAATTGCAATGGGTGGAAAACACTTTAGAGGAAAAGGATAATGTAGAAGTTATTATGGAAAACACATTATTAATCTAGAAAAACAACTTGATGAGGATTCTTTCCTACAGGTGCTAGAAGAATCGCAAGTGCCAAAAGAATCACAGATACTAGAAGAATCGCAGGTGCCAGAAGAATCATAGATACCAGAAGAATCACAGATACCAAAAGAATCACAGGTGCTAGAACAATCAAAAGTACCAGACCTGTCAGAGGTGCTAGATCAAACATACATACCAAAGAAAACAGATAGACTGGAGGCCACCATGAGTACCCCCTGTCTTACAAAATCCTCTAAATGAGGAGAAAAGCCTCAAGATAAATAGGGAAGGGACCACTACTTCAGAAGAGCAACATCACAAGCCTATGCAGAGACAACCCGGGCTAAAAGACAAAGAGTGAATCCTGTCTCTAAACAAGAATATACAAAGGAGACAGTTGAGCTTATAAGAACAGAAAGAGATATAAGCAGGCTTGCCACTCCATCTGGAGGCATCCTAGAATCTTCCACATCACACACTCAGATGTTGGAAAGGCAGCAAAGTATTGAAGTGTCTTCCTTCAGAATGTCAGCAGATAAAGATCAATACATAAAGGAAATATACAGAGAAATAAAGGCTATAAATGAAAGGCTAAAAGCCCAAACCTATGCACAGTATCTGAAAATGACCCCTACCAATCAAACAAGGCTTATGTTAGCTTTTGATGTCAAGAGGGGAAAATGCAGATGAGCTTTATCAATCCAACCACTCAGCAACCAAGGACAGCAACATATTTTAAGAGGGTGGATTTTGAAGTACTGGCAAGGGATATTCATCCCATTGACCAGATTGAGCTACACAAGAAAACAGGGGAGATGATATACTCCATCTTAACAGGGAAAGCCATTGCTTCCCACCAACTGCAAAAATATCTTAACAATATATTAGCACAGTTCCAGTTGGAGAAAGCCTCCTCATAGGCTAAAGGTAATAGAATCAAGTCCTTAGAGGACTTAGTCATAGATTTGGGACACGATCCTAAATATGTAAAAGCTGCAGAGCAGCTAATCAAGAAGAAAAATGATGACATAGCTACACTCAAGAAAAAACTAAAGATACCCCAGTTGCATCATCCTTAGACATAGGAAGTTTTAGAGGCAAAACAAGGACATGAAGAGCTCATGGACTTGGTCCTGAAACTAAATGATCAATTGAAGGAGACAGAGAAGGAGTTGGACACTTTAATTCAGTCAAAGCAAAATGACATGGCCACAACTTCCAGAACTATCATTCCCATAGTATCAGCAGCAGTTCCTTCCACATTGTCAGCATCATTGGCACCTACAGCTCCACCTACCACGACACTGCCAATTACAATTGAGTCCACTACAGCAACAGGTACATCAACTAAGAAAGCAACAGAACTAGTAAAAGCCATGGAGGATATGTCTATCCAGGCTACAGAGCTAAAGATATTAAAGGAAAAAGTGGCAAGTTTGGAAACTGACTATAAACTTGCCCATATTCAGCAAAGAGAAGAGACACAGAAGGCCCAAAGGATGGGTGAGAAAATCAAAGTCCTGGAGAGAGATTTGACACTACAGAAGCCACTAGGACAACTGAAGCTATCCAAAAAATAAGAGAACAATTAGTAGACAAACCATAGGATGCAAATTGACTCATCCACTGCTTAAACAACAAGAATAGATATGAGCTCCAAGAGCTTAAAATAGAAGACAGGATTGAAGCCATTCTGGAGATTAGAAGGATTCTTTCCAAAAGAAACCTCATGCACAACTTATAAGAGAAGTGCCACAACATGCAAGTAGCCATTAAAAGGTTCATGGCTAAGTTTCAGATTTTAAGGGACAAAGGTCTTCCTAGTCCCATGGTCATCAATGACAAACTCATGACCGAGTTGGACTATAGTGATAGACTCAGAAAATTGGCCAAGGAACAAGCCAGCTCTTCGGCTAGTAAAGCTTTGCCCACAGGAAAAGTATTATATGATACATTGGAGAACCTATTTTTCCTAGAACATGAGGTGAAACATTTGTTTCTCACCAAGCCCAATTTTGCAAAATACACAGAGGCAGATGAAATCTACAGAAGGATGGTGAAATAAAGTTACCTGATGCAGAATGGTGGGAGAAAATGACATATTTACTATGATAAATTTACATCAGAAAGTCACTGCACAATAAATCTAAAGGCAGCCAAGTGAAACAGGTAAAAGACAGATCAACAGGGTCAAAGAGTATTAGTGAAAGATCAAAGTAAAGAAGATTCCAGCGTAGAAATACCACAACTATCATCTAGCTTAAGGAGCTCATAACTCAACAGAAACAACTAGCAACACCAAAATAAAAGGGACATCGAGAGCAGTTCTACATCTGTCTCTATCTTCATGCATGAAGATATTTTATTCGCTAGATTAAATCTCAAATTGTTATGAGATATTTTGTAATTGTTTTTTGTATAAATATTTCACATTTCGAAGTATGTAGGGTGGATTCCAAGACATTTCTATAGACTTTTTCTCTCAAATCAAAATTCTATTGTATCAATGACTGGATTGTCTTGCTCGATCAAGGAATAAAGATCAGATATTTTACAGGATTCTTGTGTAAAGCGAAATACAAATAAGTATTCTCTCATGTTCAATGTTGTCTTTCCTTATGTTTTGTCCATAATATTTTGAGTAAATTTCTAAAATCTAATGTATAACATGGAATGATATTTCAAAACTTGCTTAAATGCACTATGTCTTGACTGTTTTACATTCTGAATGTTTTCTCCTAAACTATCTTAGCTAGGGAATTCTTAACTTCTCCTTATCTTCCGTAGTTTCTCCTATGATCTATAGCAAAGAATTATTAATTGCCCTTTGTTCATGATCATCCTTTTTTCTTCATTCTGATCCCGGTCTAATGATTCTTAAGATCCCTTTCACCCTGGTTAGAATTACTTCACCCTTTAGGCCTAAAGATTTGCATGTTGCTTTGCTAGCCTACCCTGAGAACATTCCCTTTAATGATCTGATCCAGTTATGCTATCCATTTGTTGACTCCATAGCCCAATGGCTTGAAGTCCTAGCTCTATCCATCTGCTCCAAGAATTCCACCACTCAACCTTCAATTCAAAATCAAAACCCCATGAACACTAAGAACTAGCCTAAAATCCCATAAAAACAAAGCTAAATTATAAAGATAGAGCCCTCTATGGACTTAGGTTGGCTAGAGCCTAAGCCTAAAATATTGGTTTGTGGTTACTTCGGATGCTTCCTTCTTCTAATAACTTCTAAGGATAATTCTGAGTGATAACATAGTGATGACCATACTAGGAATCTAAATCCTCAGTCTTAATAAACCTTTGAGAAAATTTCAAATATTTATTTTGAACCTCTTGAAAGGGTTTATTAGAAGTTATTTACAAAATTTCACAAAAAGAAAGTAATTAGAAAAGCTTGAAATTCCGGCTTCAAGGAGAACTCGCTGTACTAGGGCGAGTCTAGATCCAAACCCTGCCTCAGTAGTGGATAACCCCAACCTGATTTCAAGAAGATCGAAAATACAAGAAAGTTCAATCAGTCCAACACCTTCAATAAAAGAAAATTCATGCCCTAATGAGTGGTTGTTTCTAGAAGACCTCCCCTTTGATGAGTCATTGACCTTTCGCTATTTAGAACCAGGTCCGAAAGTGTAATTGATGACATAGTTCTAGATCCAGAGTTTATTGCAGATCTCAAAGTCCAAAATACAAACCAATCAATTGATGAGTATATTCTAAATTTCCCTCAGTCATCCCTTACTACTACTAAGATCCTTGAGCTTTCTGAACCAGTTTCAACTACCCTTAGTTCACCATTATTCCTGCCACCTCTAAAGTTCATTCCTCACCTCCATTTATACCTTCACTTCCCTACCAAACTACCATTACCCATCGATCACCTATTACTCATAGTTCTCCATAAACTACTGCATCATCTCCTGGTACCCCAACCCCACTTCTTAGCCCTACCCAACTTAGAGCCATGGAAAATAGATATGCTCCTCTTGTGTTACTGGCCCCACTTGGTTCCATGCCACAAGACTACCAAAACAAAATTGTGCAATTTGATGGAATAGGACCTTATACAACACAACATCATATAAACAAAATGACAAACTACTTTGAATTGCATGAAATTGATATTGGAGATGTTCAAATGAGACTTTTTGCTCAAACTCTAGCTGGTGATGTTAGGAAATGGTTTAGATCATTACCTGCTAATAGCATAGATAGTCTAGATATATTTTATCAACAATTTTTAAATAGATTGGAAAAGAAAAAGAACCCTCTGCAAATCCTTTCAGAATACGAAAACATTAAAAGAGGACCAAATGAAACAGTCCAGGACTATTGTACTAGATTTAACAATATATACAATGCAATACCAGTCAATCTCAAGCCCCCACCTGACTTAGCACTGATAAAAAATCTTGATGGGTTTGATGCTAATATAGCCTTCCAACTCAGAGAGAGAAATCGCCCAACCTTAGAAGACATGTAGAGTGTAGCAGTTAGTGTGCCAACTTGCTAGCAAAAAGAGCTAGGGTTAGGAACGAAAGGAGAGGATCTACCAAAGATGAAGCCTCACCCTCTGACCTTAAAATAGATGTTCTAACCAAGGGTATGGAAAAAATAATGGATAGGATAGAGAAAATTGAGAGTAAGCCTCAATGGGATAATCAATAGGCACCTCCAGTGAGAAACCTAAAGTTTAGAAAGAATTAGAATCAAAATACTAGAAAGAATGGACCTGACCAGAATATTAGGCCTCCCTTTCAGGAAAACTATGTTGAAACATCCCATTCAGATGACCCTTAATAAGACAAACATATTAACTTGATGGGATTAGATGATGAGGAAATTGTCTTCTTGACCCAAGATGAGCAGGAACTGCATATGCTGCAGCAATTGCGGACCCAATATAGAGAATCATTTTATTATAAGCAAGGATATGATTCTACCATATTTGAAGTACAGAAACAATACTACTTAAGAGTAAAAATAATTCTGACACTCCTTACCAGACCAAGAAAATAGTGCCAAATCAACCCAAGAACATCAAAGCAGCTCCAGTTACTAAAACTCTCCAAATTCTCCCTAGACCAAATCATAACCCTCCCGGCCCTGCCATTGTAGGTATAACCCATGACCAACCCCCTAATGATCAACCATCCACTTGAATCCCCTCCAAGGAGACAGTGGAGAAATATCCAGACACCATATTAGAAAATCCACAAAAAAATATCTCAAATGCAGAAAAAGAAGAGCAACCTACTCCAATTCCTGTTATGAAAATTCCAAGTCCTCAAACAGAAAAAGCCCCTTTGCCTTTCAATTTGGGAGCATAGGTAGCGAAACTAAAAATTTTAGTTCCCTTAATAGAGTTGATTAAAATTGAAACCTATAAGTCTCAAATAAACAAAACCTTAAACTTTGTTGAGAATGAAGATTCTATCAACTTGTTTGATGATCAACTTGAGCTTATATTTGGTTATGATGTTAATGGAAACCCACTAGAAGGAGGGATACCACCCTTTTATATTAGCCTTAGCATTCATGATAAAATCTTACACAATGAAATGTTAGATTCTTGGGCCTCACACAATTTAATGCCCAAACCAGTTATGGAAAAAATAAACTTAGACATAACAAGTCCTTACAAGGACTTATTTTCATTTGACTCCAGTCAAGTAAAGTGTCTAGGGTTAATGAAAGACCTATGTGTTACCTTAATACAATATCCTGCTAAGAGAATTCTCATGGATATAGTAGTCACTGACATCCCACCTAAATATGGTATGTTATTGTCTAGATCACACGGAGCTGAACTCCAAGGATCTTTACAACTTGACATGTCATATGCCACAATCTCAGTTTTCGAACAACCCAAAAAGTTGTACAAAGAAACCCTGATAAAATATGTAGTGAGTAGCCAGGATAGGCCTCAAAACTTCCCTATCTACTCCATGCATTCTGACATTGATTCTTTTATTTTGTATAATGTTTAAGAAACACAACAAACTACTTCAAATAACATTGTTTCAGAACAAAAAGAAATTGCAATTATAGCTGAAAATGAAATTGTCCAAACTCAAGAGCTTTCCAATGAAAAGAATGACCAAAACACCTCAAATAAAGAAAATTTTGTTCCCCTAGATAGTGAGAATTATGAACATGAGATATTATGGCAGCTGGAATTTGATGGATCAGTGAATAAGTCAGGAGTAGAAGCAAGAGTGTGGATATACAATCTAGAGAATGATCACTCAGAGGGCCATGCTTACAAACTGAATTTCAAATTCACTAACAACATGGCTGAGTATGAAGCACTTCTTTTAGGTCTTAAATTAGTTAGGAAGTTAGGAGTTATAAGAGTTTCTGTCACGGGAGACTCTAAATTAGTGATAAAACATATTAATGTTGTATATATGACCAAAGACCCTAGATTAAGTTGTTACAAAGGAATCATTATAGAAATACTAAACACTTTCCTAGAAACCAAGGTTGTTGTAATTCCTAGAAAGCATAATATGCAATCTCATAGTTTAGCAATGTTTGCCAACACTTGTAAGTTACCTTTTCAACCTAACCATTAGTACATTGTTGAGGTCAGGCACAAACCTGTTATCCCAAATAACTTGAAAAACTGGCAAGTATTTACTAATGACCAACAGATAAATAACTTTTTAACCTTAGAAGAAGAATTTGTAAATAGTAATATAGATACTGACATAACATTAGATCTTGATTTCAAAGATGAAATAGAAATTAATGAAATAGAAAATGAAAAGATAGATATATTTCACCCCACTAAATTTGAAAAATCAGATATAGAAAACCTAAAGCAAATTGAGGTTGATGAAACAATTGATGAAGACTCTGAAGTCATTAATCTCAAAGATAACTTTTTACCCGAAGGATTAACCCCTTTGGAAGACTTGTTTGACTCAAATGATGTCCCTAGAAAACCAAAGATGGAACCCTTACAATCTGATGTTAAGGAATGTAATATAGGCACTAAGGAAAACCCAAAATTAATTAAACTTTCAAAGTCATTACCTCCTATGGAAAAAGTGAAATACATTGAACTATTAAAGAAATTTCAAGATGTCTTTTCTTGGAGTTATGAGGTCCTCAAATCCTATGACACCAGCATCATACAACACACCATCCCCATAAAAGAAAACCAGAAACCTTTCAGACAAAAGCTTAGAAGGATTAATCCCATCCTACTGTCTTCTATTGAAAAGGAAATCTGAAGTATGTATGAGGCCAAGATAATAACACCAATCAGATTCTCTGACTGGGTTTCAAATTTGGTGCCAAGAAGGAAAAAAACTAGTGAGATCAGATTTTATGTTGATCTCAGGAATCTTAATAAAGTTTCACTCAAAGACAATTACCCTCTCCCTAAAATGGGTAATATCTTACAAAGGGTAGTAGGGTCAACCAAAATCTCATTATTGGATGGGTTTTCTGGTTACAATAAGATTTTAGTTCACCCAGACGACCACGCTAAAACTACGTTTACTACTCCTTGGGGCACATTCATGTATGTGAAGATGCCTTTTGGATTAAAGAATGCAGGGACCACTTTCCAAAGAGACATGTACATAGCTTTTTCTAAAGAAATTCATGACTTCCTAGTAATATATTTAGATGACATCATTGTATTCTCAAAATCTAATAAATAACACTTAGATCATCTAAGGAAGATTTTCATCAAATACAAGAAGTATGGAATTTCTTTGAATCCCAAAAAATATTTATTTGGGTTAGAAGAGGGAAAGTTATTAGGCCATATAATCTCAAAACATGGTATCCGAATAGATCCTACAAGAATAGAAGCCATCTTACAGATACAACATCCTAGGAGCATTAGGGAATTACAAACCTTTTTAGGAAAAATCAACTTTCTTAGGAGATTTATTTCTAACTTAGCAGAATTAATTAGATCATTAAACAATATGTTGAAAAAATATTCAGCCATAAAGTGGATCATTGTGGCTAAGAAATCCTTTGAAGATATTAAGCTAGCCTTAACAAAAACACCAGTTTTGATCAGTCCAAAGTTTGATAGAGATTTTATTATATTTTCCTTTGCCTCAAAACACACAATTGTTGCAGTCCTATTGCAGAAGAATGATCAGGGTTATGAACAACCTATTTCCTTTTTAGCAAAGCCTTGAGGGATGCCCCCTTAAAATACAATAAAATGGAAAAGCAAGCCTTTGCTTTGGTTAAAGCTATCAAATATTTCAAGGTTTACATTGTATATTCTCATATAATAGCCTACGTCCCTAATTCAATAGTCAAGGATATCCTAACTCAAGATGGCCCGGATGGAAAGGGAAGGAAATAGATCACTGCTATATTAGAAAATGACCTAGAAATCAAACCAACAAAGTTAATCAAAGGCCAAGGTTTAGCCAATCTCATGGCTAAATCGAACTGTCAAGCCTTAAATATTAATTTATCGCAGAAATGGATAATGAAGAGGAGATGGCGACTTCACCAATCAGCCATGCCTTTATTGAATCACCATGGTATGCTGACATCATATATGTTTTACTAAATCTACAAGCTCTTCCTAAATTATCTAGGACCAAAGGCAGGTTTTTAAAAATGAAATCCTTAAAATTTTTCATAGTAGATAATGCTTTGTTTTGGAGTAATTATGAGGGTATTCTTCTCAACTATTTAATAAAAGAAGAATCCGACAAAGTATTAGAAGACTTTCATGCAGGTGACTATGGAGGACATATTTACTGGAAAACCACTACTGACAAGATTCTTAGAGCCAGTTTCTATTGGCCTACTTTGTTTTCTAATGTAAATAAATTTGTAACCTCGTGTCATAAATGTCAAATTTTTAAAGGAAAGAAAAAGCTTCTACCCCTGCCCCTAAAACCAATCTCTGTTGAAGCACCTTTTCAACAATGGGGTCTTGATTTCATTGGTGAAATCCACCCACCTTCCTTTGCCCAACGCAAATGGATCCTCACTACTACAGACTATTTTACCAAATGAATAGAAGCTATACCATCAAGGCAAGCCACTGACACTATTATAATAACCTTCCTTGAGGCCAACATCCTATCTAGATTTGGGTGCCCAACCAAAATCATCACTGATAATGCAGCAGCTTTCAAATCTAGAAAAATGATAGACTTTTGTAGTAAGTATCATATAACTTTGGTCCATTCCACAGCTTATTACCCCCAAGGAAATGGACTAGCCGAATCCTCAAATAAAATCCTGGCAAATATCATCAAAAAATTATTAGAGGATAACAAGAAAACATGGAACAAAAAGCTAGTAAATGCCTAAATTACAGGTTGAACCAAATGACATCCAAAGAAGAATCGATCAAACAATTCACTTGCATCGAACCCAAGAAGAAGTGTACATCAGATCTCAAGTTGTGTAGGAAAGGATCAAGAAGACTTCTGATAAAAGGACTAAAGCAGAAGATTTTTACCTAGGGGACAAAGTTCTAAAATGGGATTCAATGAGAGAAGATAAAAGTAAACATGGGAAATTTGATTTCCTGTGGAAAGGCCTATATATCATCTATGCCTACAGAGATAATAATGCTTAAACACTATATTGGACCTAGTTACTGATATCACTGATCATGTGTACATACTTTACTTTCAAAAGTCTAGAGTTGATTGGATGGTGATTTTTGAAGTTGAAGCCCAGAGAGAAGGCCCTAAGCTGTAAAAGTTTTACTATCATAAGTAGTAATAATGCAGAAGCATAAAATGGAAATGTTGCAGGGTAATATCACAACAATTCAAAGGCTATTGATCTTAGAGTTCTTGACATTTCACAAGGAAACGCCATCCCCAAGTGGAGCCACTATTAGGTTCCTATACCAATAGGAGTCATAATTTAGAATGGCTGAGATTAAAACTTGTAATATGTACATACCTTTGCTTTGTGCAAATGTTTTCCATATTGATAAATTAAAAAATTTAAAGAGGGTATGTCCTAAAAGAATAATCCAAGGAAAAAAAGAATATAAAGGTCAAAAAAGATGAAAAATATGAACCCAAGAAAAGAAAAAGACCATGAAAGTGAGCAAGCCAAAATGCCACTCCTATTTTACTTTATGCATAATAAAATGATTGTGTGCAGCTTGTAATCATTACCACAATCCATGATGATCAAAATGTTTAAACTTGACTATTTCATGTTTTCAATTTCATGTCTATAGATAGAGAATAAAAATCTGGCCAAACAGTGTAACCTTAGCAGATAATTAGATAGGTAGAGTTAATAAAAGGAGCTCAACTGTTTAATATAAGCCCTTGGACGTAATAAGATTAGATTTAATTAGTTCACTATTGTAAAGAGAAAAAAAATTGTTTGATAAGGGTTTGCTAGAGCAAATGCACCTTAATAAAGAGAAGTAAAAATGGTAGGATGAGTAGATGGGTAAGTAGAAGAAAGGTTGCATAAGTATCATGATTGATTAGACAAAAGCATATTTATCATTCTCATCATAAATCTTCCAGATATCAATGAAAAATCAAGTATGAAAATGATTTACAAAGGCAGTTAATTAACTTCCCCCATTCATTTTACCCCTTTGCTATACTAATTTCCCATAAATAAACTTCAAAGTACCAAAACCTTTAATTCAAAGAGGCTCAAAGCATTTCTCTAACTTTTTGAGGGACCAGACCCTCGGCTCAATGACTTGTAGGCAATAAGTACTAAAACCCCCTCACAAAAATTCATCTCCCCCTTCATTTCCCCTCATTTCCCTAATAAAACCCCTTTTTCCCAAAAAAACCCACAAAAACACTTTATCCTAAGTATTTATGTTAACATTGGAAAAGCATTAAAATATGAAAAATCATTTACTTAGTGTGTGGTATCCCCTTTCCGCCAATTTTTAATTACTAATTTTATTTATTAAGTCCCGATAAAAACCCACTTCCCCATATATATCTAACTCCTATATATAAATTAACCCTACCCTTAGTTTAATTATAAACTATAATTTCACCCAAACCCCGAAAACCCACTAACTAATCGATTTGCGATTAAGTTAGGAAAAAGCCCAATTAATCCCTTCACCAGTGACCCTGACACCTTAACCCCGCCTTAATCTGTCATTAACCCACATACGGCCACACTTAATCACTAACGGGGCCCCCCATTAGCCTCCATGAAGTTTCCCCGCTCAATCACTGTGCAATCATCTCCCTTCACATCTGATGACCCTTATCCATATTGGGCGGACCCGACGTCCGAACAATACCCGCCTGATAAAGTTGTTTTCTGTCGGGCCCCCGATGCTATGTGTCATTCAACCTATGGAATCGTGCGGCCTACCCCCAATACCACCGAGCACCCAAAAGCGGTGCGATGGAAACCATTTACTGCCCACCCGCTACATGATAAAATGGTCACTGTTCTTGCCGCTACGTGACAAAATGACCATTGTTCACCCGTACCTGCCAAAATTGACTTTCACACATAAATCCAAAAAGCCCCAAATCATTTGTTTTTATCATTTTTTCAACTGTAAACCTCCATGCACGCACCTGCGGACGTCAAAGATGTCAACCTACGTCCAATTTCACCCTAAAGATGCCACAAAGCACCCAGTTCACTTTCCAGCCTACATGAGCCTTTTTCACTGTTCGTAGTTGCTAGCCGCCCTATTTAGAGCTAGTTTTCCTTAAATTCCAGGTATTTAAGCCATAATTCACTGGAAAACTTGTCAATTTTAGAACCAGTTACTGAGTTTTATTAGTTAAAATAAGACATTTATTAATCAAACTCAAGCAACTTAAGCTTACTCTGTACTAAACCACCATTGTCCTGAAATACTGAAAATCACCTCCCCCACTCTCAAATCCACAAGAACTGAGAATGGCTACCCCAATTGCCATCGATGTGAGACCCATCTCTACACCCCACTTAGACCTGGACCACCTTCCCCTGGCTGATAGGGATTTCCAGATAAGGGACACCATTGTCCATGAATCCCCACTCAAAGTACACTACCAAAGTAGGGATAGATACTTGAACCATGTTGATGAAATTGGTCTTTAGAAGTCTAATTTTCCCAAGTACTAGTTCCTAGAGGTCCACATTTTCCCATAAATTGTCCACTACTATCACGCCAATTGTATCCCCAGTCAAAAAGCAATGATGTCCCCTAACCAGACCATAATTTTCACCGTCACTTCTGAATCTATCAATGACATGCTCCAACTCCAGCTTGGCCAAAACTTGACTCCCCTCTCCATTGGAGACTTGTTGGACTTATATCCTAAACTCAACCCTGCAATATTGGCTCAAATAATCCAAACCTTCATCATATCCTAAACTCAGCCCTGCAAGATTGGCTCAAATAATCCAAACCTTTATCGTAGAAGAGAAGTATACCCCCAAAGACCCCCATCCATATGTAGCAACTTTATTTTCTCCATGGGGCAGAAGCATTGTGAATATGATATCTAGAGTCCTGGACTATACCACCAGTGAATATATTGATGAGATTATTTTAGCCTTCATGTCCATATACACTCCAGGACAACCTCCTGCTATCATATATGACTATGCTCAGTTCATAGCTGACAGGATGCATGAACAGTTCCCTAGAATGAGTAATGAGAGGGTTTTTAAGTACTCCTCTATTTTGTATCACCTTTTTCTATACTACCAACCAGATAAGTTCCCCTTTACTCTCTAAAATATTGACACCAAGGGCCAACCAAGATCATTTTTCTTCTGGAACCCATTGATTCATCAACATCCCTCCCCCTATTTATACAATGAATTCATTGATTCCTTTGTCCACCATGTGATGACCATGCTCACTGGAACCCCTCCACCAAGAATTAGTCTTGAAATCAAGAGAGTCCTTCATCTAAACATCAATCATCAGGTGGAAGATTGGTACCTGGACCAAAACCACACTGAAATCAGGATTTATGGACGTGAGCTAGCCCCATACAAACTACCTAAATACTTCTCAATGAGGTTATTTTCCCTGGAGTACAATAGGAAAATAATAAATTTAGATGGGGTAAACTTTGTTAAAGCCAAAAATAAAGCCCAACTCAAAATCAAAGACCAATTGGGTCCCTTTATTTCTAATAGCAGAGAAGCTGGAAAGGAGGCAGGCCTAATCCTTTAGAGATTAAAACTGAAACAAATCTTCATATGGAGATATGATCCCTTGCAGGGAAAATTTTAAGAACCCCCCCTAAATTTATAAATATAATAAATGGGCGAATCTCCATGGTATATAGGAAAAATGGAAGGCGATTTATCAATAATATAATATGTATATATAATTTTTGGCGAATCTCTCACCAGGCATGGCGAATATTTTACTCAATTATAAAATCTTGTAATATCTTGGCAAGTCTTTCACTAAATAATTAAACTTTGTAAAGTCCTATTGAATCTTAGCATTGTGAACTCTTAGAGATTTTTTTGAAAAAGTATAAAACCATATATGACAAGAGCCACATGGTGGCAATATCACTGTTTTTTTCACATTTCCACGACATGGAACTTGTTTATAAAATTATAAAAAAGCCAACCAAGTCCCTTA